>JBCEWC010018982.1:0-11665 GCA_038996855.1 Solanum aculeatissimum
ATTTGGTTTCCAAGTATAATTCCTAACTATTAAAGGAAACCAAATAATAGTAGACATTCACCATAATACAAATATGTTTATAACAATTTAGATTTTTTATCAAAATAAGTCTAATACATTTTAAGACACTTACAATACATCTATATTGCATGCAAATTTATTTTTATACATAGTATAATACATTTATATTATATGCATAATTCATTTTTAATACATAATGCATATAAATATAATACATTTATAATACATATATATTACATATATAATTCACTTTTAATGCATAGTACAATTGTTATAAATGATAAATATTTTATAAATAAGGTATACCAATATAATAAATAAGAAAATATATTTAAAAATAGTAAATATTTTATAAAAGAAACTCAAAATGATAATTATCCCTACTAATATATATGGACTATAGCATTTATTAGGTCATCTGAAATTTTAAGTCAAATTTAAATTTATATATATATATATATATATATATATAAATGATGTCGGGTTGATTTGATCTCGTGTTGGTTTTTTAAAGTTAAAATCAAACCAATCCAAATATAGTCGAATTTTTTTTTCTTCAATACCAAATCAAGTCAAATCAAACCACTAGTTGAATTATTTTTTTCGGGTTGACTCAATCTGTGATTTGATTTGATTTTTGATTTGATTTTGTTCATATAAAAACCTTGGTGCGCGTGTATGTGTGAGTTTCCCCTCTTGTTATCTTTTAGTTAAATAAATAAATCACAAAATATTGCCTAAATTATTCTCTTTAATATTAATGTAGTTTATAATAGGTTATTTATGTGTATATAGCCCACTTGGAGAGTCAAGGATATAGGTGGAGCAAATTCGAGTTTTACATGGTAGACAAATCACAAATTCTCTTTCTTTCTTTTTTTTTTTAAAAAAAAATGAGTAATGTTGTTAAAATAGGTCAATGCAAGCCTCGTGAGTCAAGAAATTTAAAGGGTTAGAATGGATCGATCTTTCATTTGAAAGAGCCTTGAAATGGCCAACTCAATCCAATCCTAAACGAACAACGGGCTTGGGTGAGTTAGTCTTTTTCTTTTAATAATTCTTTTTCAAACTTAAAATTCTGCCAATATATTAAAATTTTAACACGTCTAACAAAATTATATGAAAGAACATAATAATTGCAATTATAATATGCATTATACATAATATTAGTGGTGTTTCCAATTACAATTTCACATATGAAATATATAACATCAAGAAAACGAGAAGATTTTCAAATCAAATATGACAAACAGTAATATTATTTCAATAATTCTAAATAAAAATCTAACAAAAACTATTAAAGAAAAAAATAACAATCTTTTTCAACAAATAAATAAGTAAAGAAGAATTGAAAAAACAAACTTGTAAACTAAAAAACAATTATCCTTTAGAACGTTAGTTATTTTTATTCAAATCAAATAATATTTTTGGCCTATAGGCCAACCCAGACCCGGTCTTGATCAATCTTAAAGTACAAGGGCTTAACTGAACTGGACTTATAAGCTCTTATTTCAAATGAACTTGAGAAATTTTATCCCAATAACGGACCAGATTGGACCCATAAGCTAAGCTCATTTTGACGGCTCTATTTGTGAATGACTGATTTGCAACCGGTGGCGGAGTCACATTAGCTCAAAGGGTAGTCAATTAAATCCAATTGTCAAAAAATTACACCTGATTGTTGAATTCATTAATACACAAAAAGCCTCTAGAAGTGTGGCAAAGAAAGGTTCAAAAATGTCTTGTTCGTCTTGTGAAATTTTTGCATTCTCTTATCTCAAATTCTGGCTCCGCCTCTTCCCCCAAGTTGGAATTTAGAAATTAAATCTAAACATGTTGTGTAGGTTGTGTATTTTATATAATATAGAGATTAAAGGAGTAATTAAGATCCAACAAGACCCTTGTGCCTAGCATATGTAATTATTGATACGAAAACGGATGCAGAAGCAATTCCAGCAAGCAGGACCACCTGCAAAATAAATACTAGTGTTACAAAATATGACTCCTTCAATTGCAGATTCTTAGTGCACGAAGCATCCCGCATTCACACAAGATTTCAGGAAGGATCCCGAGAGGATATGATATGTAGGCAATCTATTCTAATATAAGCCTCAATGATTGATTCTATAGCTTGAACCCATGACCTAAAAGGTCAAATGGAGACTTTACTGTTGCTCCAAGGCTTCCCTTCAAGAGTTTTAACTTCTATATATTTTTGAAAATAAATTCTTGATATAGTATGGAGAAGTATTACTAGAAAAAGAATTGGTCGAGTGCGCACCCATTTAAAAAGGTAACTATGGTCTTTCTTCCATGGCTGTGGAATATTCATTCCAAATATTGCAGTCACCAAGGAGTACACTGTTAAACAAACTGTACCAGAACTCAGGAACAGCTCCAACTGCGGTATCAGTCAAAACAAATTGCTATTTATTTGCCAATATACAAGCCTAGAAGTAACAAATATACACAGGAATAAAGTAGTAGTAAATTTTGAATAGAGCGGAATGGAACCAGCAATAGTCTGATATTAGCAAGACGGTAGAAGTTTCAACATACCTGGATCAGCTGATTTCGATGATTGTCCAGCTGCATACAAGAAGGAATTTGCTGTTGCTGTTTAGTTTTGTATATAGTTCCTAAAGCTAGAAGCTTTTTTAGTAGTATTAAAGAACAAGTTAAATCAGTAATGAGTAACCTGAATATTGATATAGTCCTCGGTGTCATCAATATATTCGCGCAACTGGATAAAGGAACACCAGTATCACTATTTACTTTAGTTCCGAATGATACAGTTCATTTTATGTATGTAAAGGGCATCAAGTTCCTGCTCTATTCACTTTCTTACCGTTGTCAATTTGTTCATCGTGCTTTCAATTTGCACAAAGTAAGCCTGCAAAAGCATGTAGTTCTTGAACAACACACGTATCCCGGGATTAATTATGCCAAACTGTGTAAGTTCGTGATAATACCAACCTCAAGCAACATTTCAAGTTCCTCAACATCAGTCTCCTCATGAGTTATCCCGCTGATCCTGCTTGCTTTTGATAATAACCTTGAGCCTATTGACGAAGAAACAGGGGACCAGTAAGGTCCCACCTGGCCACTCAGTGGGGATGAAACTCCGGCAACTAATTTTCTTGAGAGGTAAAGGTCAGCCATGTCACCATCATCTTCAAGAAGTTGTTCGAGATCATCCCTGACCTAGAAATTGGCATAATTTAGATTCAATCACCCTAATTAAACTTTCAGCTCTAGCTGAAATCAATCTTGTTCCTTTGAGACACCAAATTTCTAGTCCATGAACCGATGCATAGACCAGAACATCTTGGTACGTTTCAGGACATAAGATGTAGAAGAAAAAGAGAGACATACTTTTTGAACTCGACTAGTCAGCCTAGTCATTGCGCTCTTCAATTTGCGCACTCTATCCAGGTTACGACTACTAATCTGCAAATTAGTTAAATTTGTTTCACAAATTAGAAGAAGAGGTGCTTGCAAAACAAACAGACCTATACACTCAATAGATGAATAACGATGTATATATTGCAGGAGAAACATGCCAAGCATAGACATATCAAAACCAAAATGCTATCCAGTAAATCAACTAAATAATGGTTTCCTTAATTGTGATTGGAATGAAACCAACAGTTGAGGAAGGATACTTTGCTAATTCATTATTTATGTAAAACTATTAGGTGATGTCGTATAATATTGCCTCCTGATAAATGAAACTAATCTTGGTTGGCGTAGATGGCGAGGTAGACTGGTGATATAACCAAATGGCACCACAAGTCTATACGCCGGGATAATTCTTACAACTACATTTGACCTGATTCTGTCGTGAGGTAAATATAAATAGTCAGATTGCAAGTTTTTGCCATAAAACTTCATTGATCCATCCATCAGTAACAAGTGATTGTTTACCTTACTTACAAAGACTGCTATTCCCTCTTCTACGGATGATAATATTTCTAAGAACTGCTTTTTTAGTCCGTGATTAACACAATGTTGCAAGAAACCAAATATCTTTTTTCCCTTTTCTTCCCTTCTCACTTTAAAGCCATAGCCAAGTAGTGGGAGAATACTAAAAGTAGTTCTTCCATCGTAGGCCTTCCACTGTTAAACTTTGTTCTATTTTAATCTTTTAGAAAGGGAAGATGCTAATCCACTGTATGCAACATGTCAACCCATCGAACAAAAGAAACTTGTTGGACATTCGATGGTGGCAAGTAGATATGACTTCCAAGAGAAGCACACACACAGCGAATTAACGATAACTAGAACTACTCAATGCAAAATAATCAAGATTATCTTTAATCAAACAAATTTGATCAACTATTTAGGCAATTTGACCAGCTTCAAACGATTAGCACACTCTTTTTTAGATTATTAATGCATAGGTTAGGTAGTTAGTCACACTAAGCATTTAAGTGACCTTATAATATATTTTCTTGATAACGTATTGGTTTACTATCTTACCTTGCAGGTGAGCTCATCTAAAGCTGGGTAAGCAGCCGTCTCTAGTTCACGTGTCTGAGTGTCAAGATAACTGCATACTCCTTCTAGTGCTACTTCTAAAGCTCGAAATTCAAACGGAAACTCTGTATCATATCCACAAATAATAGGAACTGATGATTAGCATTCGTGTTGCTTGCGTAGAAAGAACACATAGTAATCAACGACTCAACACTAAGAAACTATAAAAAAGAACCACCGAAAGAAGAAGCAGTAGGTGCATACCAGTTGGTTCAACGGTTTGCATTTCATTTAGCGTCCCGTTAACAACAGGTTGATCATCATCTTCACCTTCTCCTAAGCCAATAGCTGGCAGTGGCAATCTTCTTTGAAGTTCTTCAACAACAGGAAGAACATTATCATCCATCGGATCACGAAGCAATACCTACCTCAATCAAATAAAGCACACACAATGGGATATACATTTGATAAAAACCAAGAAAGCGACAACCAATAATAATATATTCCCAATGAAGTTTATCTTCAATACTCTAAAGGAACGTTTGGTAAGAATAATACTGAATAGAGTGTATTAGTAATGTCCACTGTTTGGTTTGGTGTATTTAGGATAGTTCTGTCTTTAACCATACTTATGCACATGTTAAGAATACTGAATAGGGCGTTAGTTTATACAAAGAACGAAAATCTTATGAAACAAAGGATTAAATAAAACCATGATTAGTACATATACTATTTTATCTAACCTGCCAAAAAATCCTTAACTGTGTAAAAGGAATTTTTTTACTATAACATCAATCGGAAATAAGTGAAGTTAGTAACCTGAACAAATAAAGCAGCGAAACTCCTACAACCATGTAGTGTAATATTATGTTTGAGTTCATCACCGCCTCAAATTTTGGTAGCTAGGCAAAGTAGAAAGCAATAAAAATTTACCTCTTCTGTAGTAATAATTGCTTTGATATGCTGAACACAGTGAACAAACAGCCAAAACAAAAGCATAACAGTTAGATTTTTTACCATCATAGTAACAAAAAAGGATAATTTCTCAGATAGTCACTCACAGTAATAGTTATTCTCTCACAATGTCACTTTTATTTTCGACAATGAAAGTGAGCTTATGAGATAATAAGTATTAGTTGTGCGAGCATTTGAGAAATGAAATAGAAAAAGTAATAAGGTAAGGTAAATTGCACCTCCAAATTGAGTACAATAGCCTTTTCTCTGCCTAGTATTGCAGAAGGATAAGAAAGCAGAGGATCAAGAATACGAAGATCTCTGGCATGTATTGAAACTCTTTTCATAATAGCATACTTATCCAAATCCAAGATACTACTCTTCCCTTTACTGTCTACCAGTATCCACCTTCTAGATACCCCTGTTTTCATTTTCCACACTTGGCAAAAAAAAATGGAATTTTGGGAAAACCCCACTTTCAAGAAGTGAATTTGAATACTGAATTTGGTGGAAAATTATTGTGTGCTGATACTCAAAATTTGAAAGGTAGGGAAAAGGGGAAATGGTGATAGGAGAAAGAAAGGGACATGATGATATTTGGGGAGGTGAAACAAAACTAGTTACTGCTAGAAGAAGTAAAGTTGGTTTGCATGGCTGTATGTTTTTTGGCCGATTGTGGGTGCGGTAAACAAGCAAAAACTTACAAAAACAGACAACTACGGTACATCAACCATCCATCTTTCTAACTAATATAAACAAATTTGGTTCAAAATATACATGCTTAATTATTTATAATATTTTTTTACATAATTTTTAAATTATATATATTAATATGTTTGTTTCAATTTATATGGTGTTAAATAGAATTTTGAGAGTTTGTAAAAAAGAGTTATATAATTTTTAATATTTATATAATATAGACAGATATTATTATAGGTTGGTATGATAACTAGGAGGTGGTGTGATGGTAAGAATGAAGGCTATGGGGTTGGAGTTGGATGAGACGTGTGTTAGAGGATGAATATTATATATTATATAATTATAGTGAATAATGTTAATTGAAACTTGTCTTTTCTATTTTTTAGTAGAAAAGTTTTTTATTTTTTTATTCGTATAAGAAATCTGATTTTTTTGACAAAATATTTTTTGAAAAATTTTAATGAATCAATTTACGAACACCCCTCTAAAGTTTCAATTTCACGGTGATATTCTTTAAAAATAGTAGTACTTGAATTTTCACTCCGTAAAAATTGATATCAATAGTGATTATTTTACACTTAATTTGTTCATCTTTAATTATCGTGTTGCACTTTTGAATGTTAATTTGACTAATTTTTAAAGCTAAATTAGATTACATTGATTCGATATTTTAAAATAAAATTTAGATATTCAAATTATACGAAAAGTACTATAAATTGTATAATGTTTTTATTGTCAATATAATAAAAAAAGATACCTCTAAAAATATTCATGAAAGGTTCGATCATTTGACTCTTTAAAAATATTATGAGAACGAAAAAGAAACGAGGAGTAATTATAATGATTAAAATTTGACTATTTGTTGTCTCTTTCACATCGTCAATTTAAAGTCGACCCACATTTACTAGTGGACGTTCAGTCTCCTTGTTTTCTATTTCTTTCAAGCATTTTCATTTTGATTTCTTCTGTCCACACCCCCCAAAACCTGTTTGGAAAATATATATAATACATGATCATCAGTCATTACAAAACATAAATATTTTTGCAAGATGTTACGTGGGATCCTACCCATGTGCTAGTGTCACACATTTCCAAGTCCTGCCCAAGTTTACATAACCTTGTGGAGTGGTGATATCTTTAAGGAAAATTTGGCCAACCTACTTGGACATTTTAACGTGGCTAAAATCGTACATTCTATCCTAATTTTTTAAATATAGATAAAATATTTAAATTAGTAGAAAAGAGAATTGGATGGTGAATCAAACACATAATAAATTCAAATTGACATTCCTATTAACATTTTGGGAGTGTGCACTTGGTCATTTAATTATGTTCGATTTGGTTTGAGCTATTTGTGTTTGGCAATTTTTTTAGACAAACCAATACCAAGTCAAGATGAGTTCAATTCAATTAGCAGTGGTAATTGGACATGTAGGATTAAATTTAGACGAGGTAGATTAAATTTGGACAGATTATAGTGGGTCAAGATTCAAATCAATCCAAATTTACTTGGATAAAAACGAATTATACAGATTGGATTTGATTTTTCCCACTCTAAATTCATTTCTATTATCTTCCTTTTCAATTGTTCTTTTAATCCAATTATGAGATCCCCTAATTAACTTGGAGAGAAAGTCACTTCCTTCTATACTGATACCTTAACCAAAGCCACCATGGACCCTTCTGCTAACTCCACCCTTCTGTGTCTCATCACCAAGTGCCTCAATGCCACCACCCTTAAAAGCTTCAAACCCATTGGTCTGTGCAACACCTCCTACAAGTTAATCACAAAAATAATATGTGCCCGTATTAGAAAAATTCTGCCTCATATCATCAGTCCCTGCCAGATCAGCTTCATTAGGGGTAGGAGGGCCTCAGACAATGTCATTATCATTTATCATCTAGGAGTACATAAAGTCATTTTAGAAGAATGAAGGAATTCAAACCCCACACGATCATAAAAATCCACCTAGAAAGAGTTTTTAATAGACTGGGATGGTCCTTTATCAGAGAATACCTCATTTACTTCAACTTCCCCAATAAGTCAACCACCCTCATCATGTCCTGCATCACCTCTTTCTCCATCACTGCACTGGTTAATGGCAACAAAATCAGAGCCTTTAATCCTACTAGAGGCATTAGACAAGGCGACCCCCTCTCCCCTTATATCTTCATCATTTGCGTGGAGAGACTGCCCAGGAACATTGATCATGTTATCAAGGAAAAGACCTGAACCCCCATCAATATCTCTGCAACTAGGCCTAAAATCTCACTTCTTCTTTACTGATGACTTGATCCTCTTCTCTGAAGCCTCCATTGGAAATTGCAAAACAATAATGAACATCCTTCACTCTTTCTGTAGTGAACCTGGGCAAAAAATCAACCTGACAAAATCTAGAACTGTTTTCTCAAGGAATAGCTCAACTACCAACATGGATGCATGCTTCACAGCCCTAGGCATCAAAGCAGCTCCCTACTTTGGAAGATACCTTGGATTCCCTATCTTCCACTCTAGGCATACCCACAATGACTTTCAATTCATCATTGATAAAATGAAAGCTAAACTCAAGGGTTGGAAGACAAAATTTCTGCCTCTAGCAAGAATGAAGAACCGTTCTAGCCAAAGCCTCTCTAAATGACATACCTAATCATTTCGTGTAATTCATCCAGCTCCCTGCCAAGGTCACCAAAACTATTGATAAAATCCAAAGAGACTTCATTTGAGATACAACCAACGAAAAAAAATACTTCACCTCCTCCACTGGAATACTATCACTAAAGAAAGGAAGGAAGGAGACTTGGGTCTACAGAAATGCTCCATTAAGAAAACACATGAATAGCCTGGAGAATGCACCATAACAGTAGTATTATATGTACCCGAGTCCTCTATCACAAGCATTATCACAAAAAAGACATGTACAGAAAGAAAGGCTTGACTACTACAACCTGGGTCTGCTTAAGAAAAGGTTGGATCCACTGTATGATGGCTTCGAGATGGATTGTCGAAAATGGTGCTAAAGCCAGTTTCCTCATGGACAGATGGATCCTAAACCTTGAACCCCTTAAAATTCAAGTCCAGGGCCCCTTCATGGAACATGAACTCTCGCTCAATATCTCTTCCATGTGAAGCAGAGAAGGATGGAACCTAGATAAACTATCAACCCCCCTCCCTGATGATCTAGCCTCCACAGTGAAAGATTGTTATTTCCCAATGCATAGGAATACTGCAGATGTTAGGATCTGCAACCTTACTAGTAATGGACTCTTCTCCACTAGCAGTGCCTATAGGTTCCTTCACAACATGAACTACCCCAAAGATCTTACCACCCAACCCAGCTTCTCCTAGATTTGGAACCTGGGGGCTCAACCTAAGATAAAAACCTTCCTTTGGCTCCTTCAGCATGACAAACTTCCTACGAACCTATAATGACCCTGAAGGTCATTTTTGGAAATTTCAATCAAATTATCATTTTGCCCTTCTTAAAGATTGTATTGGATTATTTTTAGATAAGTCTAAAAGTTGGATTTTGAAACCTTGTAAAAAGTTAAGAGTTTTATAAAAGAAAGAGTTTTCAAAGGCTTAAAGTTGGAAATTTTGAGTTTTGAGGTCATTTTGAATTTTCAGTGTCGGAATCTGATTCTGTCAATTCCATCAATTCTGGAATGCCGAATATGGTCTAGGAGAACTTGCAGAACTGAATTCGAAGTTAAACAGAGATTTTAGGCCCAAAGTTGCATTTTCAGTTCATTGTGGATCATAGATTTGACTTTAGTCAGCATTTGTAGTTCAGGAGCTTGTATCAAAATTTCATCAGTTCTAATGGTTCCAGGTGATGAAACTAATGCTAAAAATAGATTCGTTGTACTTTTTAGAGCTTTCGTGAATATTTTGAGTTTTTGAGTTCTAAACTAGTTTTAACGATCTTTCTCGGGTTCAGGACCATGGGGTTCTAGATTTGAATTCTCAACTTTACGCAGTTGAGAAACTCTCTCCCAAATTTGATGCCCTATGAGTGATGGGGGTGGAGGATCAATGTCAACCATGTTTTTTTCTAAAAGCATGCTTTATCTTTCTAAACTCGTGGTCCATTGACAAGAATTGGCGATGACAATCAAACCATGATTATTTTTTGCCAAGCTTTAAGGTGAAAGTCTTACTATGTTCCATGCAATGAGGACAAGCAAGCTTTCCAGCAGTCATCCAATCAGACAACATACCATATGCAGAAAAGTCATTAATAGTCCACATTAAACAAGCACACATCACAAAATTTTATTTAGTTAATATTTCATAAGTCAATACACCTTCAAACCATAGTTGTTTAAGCTCATCTATAAGTGGTTGTAGATAGATATCAATCGAACTTTTTAGGTTACCGAGACCCGAAATAACATAACTTAAAAATATAAATGGACTTGTCATGCACATTTCAGGAGGAAGATTATATGGTGTGAAACCATCTGCACACAGACCCAATCTGACATTTCTAGGCTTTCTAGCAAAGTCAGGATATATACTATAAAAATACTTCCATGCTTCTCCGTCAGATAGATGAGACAACACAGTCGCGACCTTCTATATTCACGATGTCATCTCATATGTGGGACAAACCTCATTGATGCATACAACCTCTTCAATCTAGGAATAAGAGGTAAATAATGCATCACCTTAATTGGAACCATCTTTCCAGTCGGATTCCTCTTATAACGAGCATGACCGCAAAACTTACAATTTTCCATGTCACTATCAGTGTTGTAGTACAACATGCAACCATTAACACAACAATGAATTCTATCATGTGACAATCTTAATTTGGAAACCAGTTTCTTTGTCTGGTAAAAGTTCTTGGGTATGTTAAACTCAGTATTAACCAAATCACCCAAAAGATTAATCATTGAGTCCATAGCCGCATTAGGAACATTCCAATTCGATTTAATATTCATTAATCTAACAGCAACAGACAAAGCAGAATGCAGACTCCCCTCACATAATGGTCGACTAGCTTTTTTTAATTCTTCATAGAAATGTCTTGCTTCTTCATTAGGAGCTTCATTAAAAAATTATTCAGGTTCCAATCCCCCTTGAACTCCGAAAGCATCATTAATCATTTCATGAACCCTATCATGCTCAAACGTTTCATGTTGATTCCTATCATGTTCAAATCTAATTTGATCATGTGGTACAAACATATTATATTCATCCATGAGCATCGAATTATAAAATACACCATTCAGTCTATCTACTTCTCCATGGTCTACCGATACAAAATATTTAGTCTTAAATCCATTGCGATACAAATTCACCATAACTTCATCTGGACTAAAAATTTTCATGCACTTACATGCACTGCAAAGACACCTAACCAATTGATTTCTCTTAAAAAGATCAAGTGTCATTACATGATCAATGACACTTCTAACACCGTAAAAAAATATAGATTTCAACCCACCACCATTTTCATAATACATATCATACATCCACAAATGGTGATCCATCTACAAAAAATTCACA
>JBCEWC010018983.1:0-11665 GCA_038996855.1 Solanum aculeatissimum
TGCTTCTTGCACTTACATAGTGCATATTGCACTTCCATGGTGCATCTTGCATTATCAATTAATATATATAACAGAAATAAAATTATTGATTCTTTTTTACTATTTTGTTGTGTTTGATTAGCTTAAGGGGGATGTTGAGTCAAAGACACACGCCCAATGGGTGGGTCCAAAACAATAGTGGAGTGTTTGGCCTTATTTCAAATTAATATTTTTGTTTCATTTGTGGAAAAATTACCCTACTCATATTCCATATCAACACTAGTGTCTTTTTTTTCTTTTATTACTCCTTCCATTTTATAATAAATTATATTTTTAAAGAAATTATTCATGAATGACTTTGTCCATTAATGGGAGAAACATATTTCAACATTTTCGTTGTTTACAAGTATATTCAAACCTATTTTAAGTTCAGAAATATATTTGAATCTTTTCAATTGCTCAAGGGTATACTAATTATGTACAGCTAGTTATATGAAGACATGTTCAAAATGAGAGGAACAAATTTGAACATTCTTAATTGCTAAGAGATATATCTCAAATAGAAGATAGCGTTGAGATGATGGAGTATTTTTTGTCCTTATTCATTTTTTTTTCTTCTTATTATTAATTATTTGAGAAAGGGAATCAATTGCTAACTTGTGTGTTCATTGCTTATACATAGTTGGATTAAAATTACCCTAGTGATTATTCCTAGTCACCTTCCATATCTACTTCTTGTTATTTTTAGATTTTTAATACATCTTATTTAGATTTGTCCTAAAAGCAAGCAAAGCCAAAATTAGGGGACAAGTCATTTTATAGTTTCCTTTATAAAAAGGAGGCCAAGTTAGGCATGTGTGTGTTCTCTATGGTGTAAAGACTTTGAAGAACAAATGCTTCATAAAGTTGAGCACTAAAATAATTATGTTCTAGAAAAGGGTATTTAACACTAATACAAAAAATGTGACTGTTCAATAAAGCTTGTTGAGGAGCCATTTTCCAAAGACCCTTTGTGTTTAGTAATGCTCACTGTTTAAACACATCAACAACTTTGCTAAATAAGCATGTTTTAATAGTCAAAATTGGACACTTGGAAATTGGACAATTTTGAAGGCTCCACAATACTCTAAATATTTTCTTATAATACAAGGTGTTAAATAGGCGTATTTTTGATTAATATTGTTGATTATAAAACTCAAAAAAAAAAATTATTGTTGATTAATATTATTTTTTAGAAAGAAAAAAACATTAATTTTTCGCCCGTTATTCTCTTCTTTTTTTGTGTGTGTGTTTTCCCGAGAGAGACAAAGCTCATTAAATCTCTTAATTAATGCCTTTTTTGTGTGCTCCACTTTTCTTTTCTTTTTCCTTTTTTTTTTTTGTCTTTCACCATGCATGCTTATTTGTTTCGTTTTTTTTTTGGGTCTTTCCCTATGCATATATATTTTTGTTAAAAAACTATTGACATTTGATTGTAAATAAGTTTTGTTGACACATTCATGTAATATAGGGAGTTTAAAATGTGTAGAGATGTTTTTTCCCCTCTCAAATTAGGTTAATTTGATATTGAAATTTTATTTGAACATGTTGTTTGGATCTTAGACGTTGTACTTTTCTCATAAACATTAAGATTCCATAAATATGTAAGAACTAGTCTCTCCATCTATCTTTACTTGCATATATTTGACTTAGCACACTCCTTAAAAAATACCTCCTCTAGTCCATAACAATTGAATTTTTAAACCTTTTTTTTCAATGTTCAAAATAAGTTAATTGTTAATTGTTCAAAAGAGTGCCTTTTTTTTTTTCATTTTTGCCCTTTAAATTTTATATTTAAAAAAAAATGATTTCACAAACTTAGAATTGAAATCTTACTTTTTTAGAATTTTAAAATTTGAAATTAAAACTTTTTGAAATAATAATTAAAAAAAAATCTCAATTTGTGTATGTTATTGCAAAAACCACACTAATCTCCTTTGTGTCATTCTGATTTTATCGAATATCCTTAAAGGAATAAATTAAAACTTGAAATTTTGAACTTTAAATTACATTATCAAACACCTATTTATTTTAATTCAACATGTGATGTGAAAAGTCAAATTTGATTAACAACTGCATTATATTTTCAGTCCATATCAATTAGTTATATTAATTTTGGTGGGACAAATTTCATATTAACTAAATTATCTACATTAATTATTCACTCCACCTCAATTAGCATATTTCCTAATTCTTTTGTGGGACAAAGTTCCAGCTTTAGGTGTCTCATATTGTTTGGACTAAAAGAAAGTTGAGGTTTAACAAATTTATTTTAAAGTAGGTAAAAGGGAACACAAAGTTATTCCCCTTTAATTTACATTTTATTTAGAATAAGTATATTTTACTAATACTTCTAAAATTAAAAAGATTAATTAAGGAAAGGAATAGTTAAAGTAACCATGGATTCCACATTTTATTATTTTTTTCATTTATATAAAGTTAATTTGACAATTAGGTCCAAAACATTATTGTTTTTTTTTTCTTCCTTTTTCCTCTGGCTTTTCACTTTAAACAAGTAACGCACGTGCATGATGATGTTCGTCTACCTATTAGGCAGACAAATTAAACACATTCAAAGAATCATAATTATTTTGGGTGTTCATATATTATATAACCACGTGTAATTATATATGTCTTCTTGGTAAGAGTGATAAAATTAAACACAATCCGTTCAATTCGCTCAATTCATTGAAGTTTGGACGGGTTATTATCCATCTCAACCCAACTCTATTCAATCCATTTAAAGTTAGGTTGATATTCAATCCGAATTGACTCGAGAGAAATCTTGTCAAAATATTTGTAAAACATTTTTTTAAAAATTTGATATATTTTATATAGTCAAAATAAAGAAAAATATAATTTAATTAAATACTAAAATATTAAAAAAGAACAAATAAAGTAAGCAAAACTTAGTAAAAGTTGGGTCGGGTTGGGTCTTAACCCGCTCTATAAATTATTACTCAACCCATTTTGATTCAAGCAAATTTGGATTGGGTTGGGTCTTGCACCGTTTGTTGTCTTGATCCATTATAATCTGCTCAAATTTGATCCAACCCGCCCAATTATCACCCCTACTCCCTAGCATTGATTAAAATTTATAAATCATTAATTATGATGGGGAAATATTAATTTGTGTGTGCTATAGATCACATAAATATATACTGTAATTACTTATAATTAATATTTATTGTTAAAGTAATTCGACCGGTTAGAAGTTGATTGTACTACACAAAAAATATAAGAAAAGTCAATAATTATTTTAATTTCATCAACTTTTGGACCAAGTAAGTCATAAAGTAGGGCATGGTATGGATCGCGCCAAAATTCTTGACCTTGATAAGTTCACTAATGGAATTTAGTAAAATTTCATGTTATTTCATTATCGAAAATTAATTATCGAATTAATTTGAATTCAGGTAAAGTAAACGCACTGAAGAATTTTCTATAAAGAGATTTTACATTTTGAGAGCTCAGTCTGAGATATTTTTCTTTTAATTATTATTAGAGGTGGAGGTCCCAATCATTGTCCATTTTCTCGTTGAATATTATAGAGTCGTCGCACATGATTTATGACTTTGTGGTAATGTTGGAAAAGACAAGTACGAGGTCAAGCCCATTGAATCTTCAGAAGTAGCCCACATCCCTACTAGCCCAACTATTGTATGAGTTTATGAGAGACCATTTGGATTGAATGTTCACAACCCATAAGCAAATCTAAGCCCAATTTAACTGCACAAAATGGACCCAATTGTAAAATCATTTATCAAAAATAGGCATAGTCCTATCTATTTAGGCTTAATAGACAAGTGGTCCAAACAATTTACACATTCATGTCACTTTCTCATTTCTTATTTTGTATATGACATCAACATCACTACTTATGAATTAATCATCTACGATACTCTACACATATCGTTATCATATAGAACTAAGCTTAATCCTCTATGACATTTTGTCAATATATTGATAACATATTGGTATCATATAGGATTGAGCACTTTTTTAGAGAAATAAATAAGAAACAATAAAGAGAAAAATATTTAAATCACAATCTTATATATTAAACTCTAAACTTTGATGATATCAAATAATAATTGAGCAATCTTTTCACGAAAGCAATGCTTGTTTCTCTTTGATGCCACCAGAGTATATATACTCTAATGGTATCAAGGAGTAAATAAGTAGTGTTTTTACTGAATCATTGCTTCTTCATTTCTTGATACTATAAAAATATATGTACTCTGATGGTATCAAACTGTAATTGAGCAGTATTTTCATTGAAGCACTGCATGTTCCTCTTTGATGCCAATAGAGTTTATATACTCTAACAGTATCAAGGAGTAACTGAATAGTGTTTTGACTAAAACACTGCTTCTTCCTCTTTGACACCATCAGTGTGTATATATATAACAGTTTTACTAAACATTTTTTCTTCTTTCTTGGTACCAGTAAAGTGTGTGTATATATATATCTGCCGTTCTTTTTTTCATTCTCTGTGATGGAGAGTATTCATAAAAGGCTGTTTGTTGGTTCAGAAACTTTTGCTATAAAAGTTTTCTTTCATCCCAAGTTAAAATCATTATAACTGGAGGACCCCCATTTGGATAAGATTCAACCACTTAATAACTTTAAATATCTCTGTCACTCTCTCACAAATAATTGCTTCTCCAAACATAACCACTATACTTGCTTTTCCCTATTATCCACTTGATCACTCATGGGCCTTAATTATGGCCCATCTAGGTACAGTAAGCTTTTCTCAAGTCTACTTTTTCTGTCCCCAAAATGGTCCATTTCTTCGTATTTAAGTAATTCTTTGAACGTGGAGTTACGCTTGATTCAAGATTTGAATTTCACGAGTCAAAGTAGTTGAGTTTTGAGAAATCATATGTAAACTAGACTCTTGTCCTTAAAGACTAGCTCCATTATTATTTGGTGAAACCATCCATTTGAAGCAATTGATCATAGGACAAAAAATATATAATGATGAAATTGACTGGTTAACCACCCACCCAACCAACCCCTACCCCCTTTCACCCTTTAGATAAAATGTATTTATACTTTTTAGTCACAATTTCTTGTATTAGGTGATTGATTAGTTGGAGAAAAAGAACAAGTGTTGGTCAAAAGGTATGAAAATCTCCATGTGTTTATTCAACTGCTCTAATTGCCTAGTCAAGTAATTTATCTCTTAGCATGAGCTATATGTTTTTTAGACTTTTCAAGATTTAAAAGGTCCTAATTATTTGTTGTATCGTCATCTAATTCGAGCAACGTTTCTTGTGGAAAAAAAGAATTTTACATGGTCATAGCTTATCAATTTTTTCAATTCTAGAATTTCCTTTTTAAAATTTCCAAATTATATGTAAATATAATGATGTTCTTAAACCATTCAAATTTTCATTTATCAACTTAATTTATTATGTCCGGTCAATCCATTTCATCTAAAAATTGGGCTGGTTTGAGCTAATAATGTATCTAAAGGAAAAAGGAATAGGTACAGAAGCATGGGTCTGTGGGGTCAACTTTGGACAGATGCTTCAGTGGAAACATGGAGGCCATTTGAGGATTTATGATTGGTTGTTCTGATTTCTGAAGAGGCCATTGAGTCTCAGGCCATTTCATCCAAGAGTCCTAGCCCTCTTTGTGAAAAATATTTCTCAATGATAAATAAAGAGATTATAATTTTTTTTTTAATGCTTGCGATTTTTTTGATAAAGGATAATAAGGATTTTTTATTCTCTATAGATAGAGGACTTTCCTTTCATTCCTAACAATAAATTTTCTCAATTCTTCTTCTTATATGCAATTAAATTTTAGTGTACTTTACTGTTAGAGAATGATTCGCTGATATCGTGGTTTTAGGTACTAATACACTGGTGAATCGTTCTATTCTGAGATGATATGTTCCATTAAACTCGAGTACTTGAGGAAAATAATTTCCTTAAGAAAATACTGTGCATTTAGTGGGCTTGACTTTTCTTCTTATTAATTTAATTTTATTTATTTATAAATTTTGTATTAGTTTTTATTTCTAATTTTGAAAACTTGTTTGAATCTGTGTTTATTATTTTCACAGAGTTTTGCTATACAAAAGTTCTTTTTTTTACTACAAAAGATTTTTTTCTAAAAAAAGAATCCAAATATTTTAGTAATGCAGGTTGAACAACAAAAATGTCATCTTTAAAAATAAAATTTATAATACATGAATAGAAATTTAGTCGAATTCAAATACGTACTTTGAATACTGGCTAACCAAGTTCACTTCATAATCCATATTCCATACCATACCTTGAAATCTTTAGAAAAATTAATGTAATCTGTAGCTTTTTTTCCAATTTTATGGCTGCAATATCCTTTGATTTGTCACTTTTTCTTGTTGAAATCTGTTAGATATACTTAATCAAATAATATAAAAACTAAAAATGAAGATAATTAAAAGTAGTACATTATTTTCAAATAAAAAAAAGGTTAATGGATAAACTCACAACTTTTTTCTTAAACATAAGTTTTTTTTTTCTAGTAGCATTTTTATTGGGACTACCTCCCATGTGACAACTTTATCAGATGTCTATTCTTCCATTATTTTCTTCAATTGAAGATCCGAATATTAATCTTTTTTATTTTCAATTTTGAATATTTGCAAAAATAATAAATCATATAGATTCTTTCCAAAAGTTGTTTCTTCATCAGGTTCATAATTCTCCACTAAAACTTACTCAGAGTGGTTCCATAACTTTATATGTACATTATCTCTTTCTTTTTATTCGTATTATAATTTAACTAGATTTATATTCACGCATAAAACGCTCCCTATCAAAAGACAATTTTATACTCATTTTATCAAGATATTAATCATAAAGTCATTCAAGATACAAAGTTAACATTTACATGTTAAGAAACATTGAGAGTTTATATTTTTTTTTACTATTTTATTTATTATTGATATTTAAATAATTATAACATGATCGTTAAATGAGAAAAAAATAAGTGAAGTAGAATTATAAGGAGATTGAAAGCAGCTTGTAAATTAAGATTCAACACTAGAATTATTCCTATTGTTTTTTTATGCTTAAAGTTAACATTTACTTAAAAAAGATTATAACCAATCAGCATGGGCCTATTGACACTGTAATAATTTTTTTTCTTTTTGAAGTTTATACATGATTATTTTTTAGATGTCGAGTAATATAGGAATTTAATCTACTATTACCATTGATTAATGAAAAATATATTTTCCATATCTATGTGAAGACTATAAATGTTATTTTATAAATTTCCATATGCACTGGCAAATTAAATTTGTCTTTATGAGACCAGCCAAGGTGACGGACCATAATATATGTTCCTTATCTTTTTATTAATTCTTCAATTTATCTAACAAAACAAAAATATTGCTAGTATGATTCTCATTGAATATATAATTGTGTTTTTTCCCCCCTAGAAATTGTTAAAATATTCTTTCTATAAAAGTAAGAAACGACGCCTTAACGTGATTCCAAAACCAGTTGGTTTAATTTGGGTTTTTGTTTTATTTTCTTTCCAATTTAATTCTTATCGGACCAACTAAAATTTTTCGACAAAAGAAAAAGAAAAACTCAAAATACTTCTTTTAAAATCAGTTTTTAGGAATGTGCAAAAATTGAATCAAAAAAATATATATTTGATTTATTGTTAATTGAGCTATTGAGTTAATGAATTTTTAATGATTTTATAAAAAACATATTGAATTATTAGTTTGGTTTTAGTATTTTCATATTTATTAATTACTGGGTAAATCAGTAACTCATTAAGATCATAGTAATTTATTACTTTACTTCTACATAAATATTACAATAGCAGTATTACTATCTTTTCACTTGAGCCTTCATGTCACACTTCACAGTAATTTTGAGTTCACAACTTTACATTATCCAATTTATCAAAATCTAAAGTAAGAACTCTATTCCTCTTAATTTTTTTGGAGTAAATCAGTTAACCTATTTATGTGGTATGTCAACAGTGATAGTTTGTGACGATGATGATGAGGGTTAGGCAATGGCTAGGATTATGCATCGTGGGTATTTGCTATTCTTTTATTACACTAAATAAAAATCTTGCATTAAATGAATAATTTGATTACTCCATTTACTAATTTTCCTTCTTTTCTGATTTCTCCTCTTCTCCATATCAATTCCTCAAAAAATCCAAATTCACCGATAAATAATTTACTGAAGCTGAATCAAACGTCCTAATTGGGGTTAAATTTGTTGATCATTCGATTATTTTCCTTAAAAACTTGTTTTTCCTTTTTCGTAATGTTCAAGATCATTTTCCTTCGAGAAATCTCTTTAATCTCTTTTTAGTTTACCTTGAAATTATTTCATAATTTGTTGTCTGGTTATTGGAGAAATAAATATATTTTATAAGTAATTTCTTATTGATTAAATATAAAACCGTATTATTAAGAATAAAAAATTATTAAATCAACTTATAAATTTATCTTATATTAATTTAACATATTTAAAAATTGAAAATCAACAAACTAAACTGATGGATATGCACCTTACAAGTTGTGAACGAAGAATTTGTGCAAGCCATAGTAGTAACGTATTGTTATTACTCGTGTCATACATTACATGGGATCTTATCTGATCAATAAAATTTTCAATATTTTATTTTCTATTCAAGTTGATATTTATTTAATACTTTATTATTTTAATGTGATATTGTTTTATTATACATTATTGAAAAAGAATATCTCTGCTACTGAATCTAAATTTGAATTATATCACCCGATTCACCACGTAAGATGATCAATTTGGTCCATGATGGTGATGAACTATTCTCTGGATCTGGTCTTCTTTTAATTTTTATAATTCAAATCGAATAGATAAAAACCATCTGCCAGATTTGTTTTTATTAGTTAATTAAACTTCCAAATAATCTTGGATGTTGTTGTCGGTGACATGATTAGTTAAGGATTTAAAGGATGACTTTAAAATGACTTATTGCTTAAGCAAATTCTCATTGTCATTAATCTGATAATGACTTCACGAATTTTTAAAGTGCATAAACAACAAATTAATCACTTTCACCAATATAAAGAACCTAATTAAATTCAGCCAAAAGAAGGTGGCACGAGTAAATATATAACGCCAGATGCCAGTAATGTATATTAGTATTTGCCTACCTTCATAAATATTATTCTAATCATATAATTAAGAAACTAATCAATAATGTTGCTTGTAATATTTTTGTTATCCTTATCATAAATGTATTACTAATTAACAATTATTGTTCCTTTTTGGAGTCGAGATTAGAGAAAAATTACAGCAAAACATATTTTTCTAATACAAATACAGAATCTACGAAAAAATTGTTGGATTTGTCTGAATCCCCAAACCTCCCGCTTAACTCTGCCTCTGATTTCTTCTATTATTCATTGAAATGAGTCATGACCATTTAGAGAATGAATTAACTCAATATATTCGTATCATCTTAATCACGAGTATATTTATAATTTTTTTTTTGATACATCGCGTGTGTTGCTTCTAATTCTTGTGTTATTCCAACTCATAAGGACAATCAAAAAGTTATTTGATCATTTATCAATATCTTAATGTTCAAAATAATTTCATTTCATATTACGATGCGATCAAATAAAGGAAATGATAGTGCGGTATTCTATATAGTATTATTTTATCTGATTAATACTATTTTTTTTGGAAAAAAGATTATTAAAATGACAAGCAGATACGTCCAATCATAATGGATCAATGATGAGACAAGGAAGGAAATTGCAAATTTTGTAATAAAAAGTGAAAAACTAAATTATATATGCTGGATCCCACTTTTTTGTCTGTTGCCATACTGCAATCAACATGCACTTAGAAAAATAGACCTAAGTGATGTGAAAATCATATCGAGAGGAATATTTTTTTTAACATAATATGCCTGCAAATTGTGATGCTACATGCAATTAGACAAAAGTAGGAAAATTTGGATGAGCCGTTCATTTTTTTGTTAAAAAAAGCTAGCGAAATAAAGACGTGAAACTAATATGAATTGTGATAGGATGAATATTTAGAAATTTCATTCTTAATAAAAAAAAATTATATGTATCTGCAAATAAAAAATATATTATTGAAAGTATTGTTATCAGAAATAAGTCATACAATGCATACATCTGAAATTGCTCTGATTTTTTTTTTATATGAATACAAAACATTACAAGCTAAAAATGAAATTAAAAAAATAGAGACGTGAGAAAAATGAAGCTTAGTTGGATGTCACCAAGAAATTAATTAGAAGTTTGGAGTTTTAAGAGTTGTAAGTACTAGTAGGGAATCTCAACAAGAAATTCATTAGAAGCTTGGAGTATTAGGAGTTAGTACGAAAAATAACACATTGAAAGGGAAATGGAGAAAAACTTTATCATGCTTCTAGCTCACAACTATTGTAAGGATTGTTTCCTATCTTGCAAAACTTTTAATTAAATATTTATATTTTTTTCCTAATCAAAGATCCCGAGTTCGAATTATGGATATAAAAAAATTCTTAATAGGGAGTGTTTCCCTCGAATGACCCTACACAACACAAATTCAAATTAGTCGAGCTCCAATGAGGATACCAAATACTGAATGAACAATCAAAAAAAATATTTACATTTTTTCTGAGTTCTTTAGTGTGTATTAGTATTAATACTTATATACAGGGCAACAATTTGGACAGCTTTCAATTGTCTTGCATGTTTCAGCTCCTAAAAACAGATAGCTAATCGTTGACATGTTTATTTTTATTTTAATTATTTTTGTTTCTATTTGGAATCTAAGATATATCAAAAAAAACTTGTGTAAAAGATATTATAAATCATAAATAATTAACAATTTAAAATTTTATGTAACAGGTACTATGAATCACAATAATTAGCAACTTAAATTGAGGCAAAAGAAGTAACATGTATTATGGGAAATAATGTAAAAGGTGTTATAAGTTACCGTATTATTTACTTCTCAAAATTTTAAAAATATATTAAAATAATTTAAATGGTTCTCAAAATTTTATCTCTGTCACCTAAAATAGAACAAAGAGAGTAACAAATATTATTTAAAATTTACGTAAAAAGTACAATAAATCACAATAATTTACCGTTTAAAATATTTAAAAGACATAAAAATTTGATTGACTCCAAATTAAAAGTTTTATATGTGCAACATAAATTGAAAAAAAATAAGTAACATTTAAGATTTGAAGATAACATAAATTATATTATAAGCCACAATAACTAATAACTTAAATATTTAAAAGATATATAAAAAAATCTATCAAAGCTACATAATCTGAGCCAAACAAATTCACATATTAATGAAAATTACATAAAATATTATA
This sequence comes from Solanum aculeatissimum, assembly GCA_038996855.1. NCBI lineage: Eukaryota > Viridiplantae > Streptophyta > Magnoliopsida > Solanales > Solanaceae > Solanum > Solanum aculeatissimum. The sequence continues at coordinate 11,389 of JBCEWC010018983.1, forward strand.
AAGTACAATAATTAATAATTTTAAAAAATTAAAAATTAAATAAATAATTGATTGACTATTCAAATTTTATTTGCATCACATAAATTAAAATTTAAAAAATAAATATTAGACCCATGCTAGCACGATTCTCATAACTAGTGATAAAAAAGAAGTTTTATACTCCCTCAGTCCATTTTTACTTGGTCCCTATACTATTTTAAGATGTTCAACAATACTTGTTCAGTTTATGAAATCAAGAGATAATTTTACACTTAGTTCCTAATTTACCCTTGTCATT
>JBCEWC010018984.1:0-11664 GCA_038996855.1 Solanum aculeatissimum
CCCTGAAACATCAACAAAAAGTACATCAAGAAGAATAAATTATATAACTCCAAAGTTATTAGAACAAAGAATAGAAGAAATAAAACCTCATAATAATTACATAACAGGAATAATGAATCAAACAAAATACTTAATATTAATAAACACAGGACAAGAAGAAAATTATGTCACAAGAGAACTAGTAACAGAAGAAGAAATAATCACTAAGGAACAAATATGTCCAGAATTACCAATAACCTTAATAAATACTAAAGAGCTAACAAAAAAAGTAATCCTCCCGATATCCCAAAGATGAAATCTACAAATATGAAAATCAATCCTCCATTTCCACAAAGGTTGAAGAAGGTAAACGAGGATGCTAAATTCTAGAAATTCTTATCTATGTTGAAGAATTTTTCCATCAATATTCTCTTGTTGGATGCGTTGTTGGAGATGCCAAGTTATGTGAAGTTTATGAAGAAGCTAGTTACCAAAAAGCGAAACCTTGAGTTTGAGACTATCAAAGCCTCCCATCATTATAGTGCGGTGATGAAAAGTAATATGGTATGTAAAAAAGAGGACCCAAGTACTTTCAAAATCCCATGTATGATTGGTGTCTACCAATTTGCGTGGAACTAGTGTCAACTGATGCCCCTTGCAATATTCAAGAAGCTTTGTTTAGGAACTCCTTCACCAATAACTATGAGGCTTTTGATGGCGGATTGATCTATTAAGAAGCCATTTGGTATTTTGTATGATGTCCTTGTGAAAGTGGACAAATTTATTTTTTTGGACAACTTTGTTATACTTGATTTTGAGTTTGATATTGAAACTTCTATTATTTTGGAAAGGCCTTTTCTAGCTACTGGAAGAGCACTAGTTGATGTTGAATGTGGTGAGTTGAAGTTCTGGATAAATGATGAAGAAGTCACATTTAATATTTGCAAATCCATGAAGCAACCAAAAGATAGTAGGTTGTTTCTTATGTTGATGTAGTTGAGGATACAGTTGACAATGTGGAGGAAGCAGTGAGTCTTAGTGAATCTCTTGTTACAACGTTCTTAAAGTGTGAGGGCGATTCTATTGTTGATTATGACGAGGTGGTGTCAACCCTTAATTGGGCTGTGGGATGTTCTTATTCTAAAAATCAAAAGAAGCTTGATCTTGATTTGAAAAATAGAGAAACATCCCTGGCAAAGCCCTTTATTAAAGAGCCTTCAAAGCTTGAGCTTAAAGAAATTCTATCTCATTTGAAATATATGTTTTTTGGTAGTAATGAGACGCTACCAGTGATTTATGCAGCTAGTTTTTTGGAACACCAAGTGGTGTCACTAGTAAGTGTATTGACAAAGTTCATCAAGGCAATCAGGTGGACAATAGTGGATATTATTGGAATCCCTCCGGGAATTTTCTCTCATAAAATTAATTTGGTCAAATATTGCAAGCCTACTATCGAGAATAAAAGATGGCTCAATCCTCCAATGCAAGTGGTTGTAAAGAAACAAATAATAAAGTGGTTGGATGTCGGTGTTACTTATCCTCTTTCAGATAGTAGGTGGGTGCGTCTGGTGCAATGTGTGCTGGAAAAGGGGGGAGTGACTATGGTAAAAAATGAAAAGGAGTAACTTATTTCTACAAGATAGGTGATGGGATGGAGAGTGTGTATGGATTATCAACATTTGAATTCATGGAAGAAGAAAGATCATTTTTCCATATCATTCATGGATCAAATGTTCGATCGTCTTACTGGTAGAGGTTGTATTGCTTTTTAGATGGATATTCCAATTACAATAAAATTTTCTGTCATGACCTAGGAGTAGGGCCTAGGCTTGACACGGCAACTGAGAACCTAGGAGTCCTTAAACAAGCCTCTTAACATCATTTTATACATCCTTGGTTTGGAAGCGCATAATTAAATAATAAACACATAATTCTAAGGGATTGCGGGGCTTTGGGCTCATGTTATGAGGATGTCATCGGGGAAGGGATTTGCATGAATCACATAGCAATTAGCAAGTAAGTTTAAGGGGCGGGTAAGTATGACTCACACTCTGGGGATAAGGAGGGGCTTGGGACATTCCACATAATCACATATCCATTAATCATATCATAATAACATAAACATAATCTTCTATCCATGCATAATACATCATTATACCAACTCAAGTATACACATAATGTATCTATACAGAAGACTCCATGATGTCCAACAATGCCTCTAGTCAAGATTAGGGCAGGGGCCAAGACATATCTCAGGCTAACCCTTAATGTGAATATGTAGTCAACATAACATAAGATCTAGAGAGAAGGTGGATGTTGTCCTTGGAACATAGGACTCACCACAATGATACTCAAAGATCCAAGCTAACCATCAAGCTGTGGATAGATGTAGTCTCCGATCCCCACATGGTCAGAACATGCAGGCAAAAGAGAATGTGATAGTATGCTTGAATGTACTAAGTATGCGGGCATGTAATGCATATGAACCTGTATAACTCGTAAATCAATGTTAGATGACAAGTGCACATATATAGAAAGAAGTACATAAGAAAGGATATCATAACAATATGCTTTAATCCATGATGCATGAATTCTTAATCATATAAATATAATGGGGATGGGACCTCAATCAACATAAGACCAAGTGAGCAATAACTTGGAACTCCGTCGTCTACCCCACTAAGGATAAAGAGGTGACCTATTTCCAACAGGTAGATCCATTCTTAATCATCTCATAAAAGGCATAAACACAAATCTATGTTTGGCACATAGTTTGATGGAAAAGAGTATGGACCCTTGGAAATAGTCCACCCCGCCTCCAATCCTTCAGTGCTAAGCCATCATTCTACAAGAATACGTATGCTTATACATGCTTTTGAAAAGAGGACAAGTACTTTGAAATCATAACCATGCATAGTTGGGCTTGAAGGCCAAATCACTTTCTTTACTTTCATGCATATGTGACTAAAAAGTCAAATCATTTTTCATGACATACATTCATGCATAAGAATAGCTCTATTTCATAAATATATATGAGAAAGGAGTATGGATCCTTGGGTATAGTCCACCCCACCTCCAATCTCAATTTTATGCTCCTTCAAACATATACATTTTGTGTAAACACCCATCATTTTCTCAAAGAGCCATATCATAAACGTAGTGTGGTCACAAACTTTGTCATACCCATTCTTTACTTGAAAACATAACCATAAATATCATTGGGACTTATCCCACATCTTAATTTCATAAAATCCATGCTCATGAATGCAAATGCAATGAATGATGTTAAAATAACATTGGCAATAGAGATTAACATTTAAATCAACATAACCAAAATAGATTCATTCTTAAATCATAATGAAATTCATAATTAAAACATAATTTATACTACCCATGCTTGAATTAAAGACTTAAAGGGACATGCATAATTGAATCTTCATGATCTCAATGCAATTCATGATAATTGAACTTAAATCACATTAACATCATCAAATAAGTACAACCCATACTTTAAATTAATCAAATCAACATTAAATTTAAATATCCATATTTAAAGTAAGATTAAATTTCATAAAATCAAGTGTAAAAGAGTTTTGGGGTCTTCATGGTCGAAAGAGGACCATAAATCAATCCCATATACCTTCATTAACTAGAAGCTTTAGAGAGAAAAATGATTAAAGAAGAAGACCTCTTTGAGTTCCAACTTGAACCTTCAACCCACACTTGGAAGAGAGCTTTGGATGAGAGAGTTTGAATATTCTAAGTGTTTGAAATGAATTTGAATAGAAATGATGGTGTATAGGCTAAATAAGATATTTAGGAGGGCTTAGGAAGACTAAAGCGTTGTTAGAAAATCAACTAAATTAAAAATAAACCATTAATGAAATGAGTCATAAAAAGTTGCCAGAGGTCCCGTATGGAGGCATCACAGGTCATGTAGGGTCACACGAACTGTGTGCCCATCCGTGAAGCTCCACTTAGAAAACTTCTCCGCTGACGAAGTTCCTAGGCGGTGATTTCATACGTTGAAATATTCACTTCAATCTACCAAACAGAAGGCCATACGGCCCGCGAGCTTTCATGTGGACCGTATACAAGTCAGTCATACCTCACTTGACCAAAATACGGCCAAGGACTGGAACCATAAAAATCCACATGACTCGTGAAGTGGCAAACAGGTCGTGTACGTGACCGTTAAAGTGACATGAGTTCTGGAACGTTAACTTTATACTTTGAACCAATTCTTAGGTCGAGGCCTTCACGAAACACTTCACCACACCTCGTGGGAGGTCAGACAAGACCCCCACATGGACCATCTAATGGCTCACGAATCGTTTGGGGTCCCATGGAGCCTTGCCTTAGCCAAAATTTCTAGAAACTTCCCTGTACAAACTGCTTAACGAAAAAGTTCATAACTTCTCTATCCGAACTCCGAATCAAGTGAAACTAAGTGCGTTGGAAAGAAAACGCAAAGAGCTTCAATTTGATAGGTCATGGACCATCCAAATCTTCTTCTTCTTAGAGATATGACCAGTTAAAATTGACCCCTCTAATGATTCTCTTGAAGAGCTTAACCAATAAGACTCCCTTGCCTATGGCTTGATGAATGGGACACATGACAACCATAAACTACACAAACCAAGCTTGAAATCAGTGAACTACGCATTGATAAACTTTTCAAAAATTTTGATTAGTTACGTAATCTCTCCCTTGGGTACATTCGTCCTCAAATGAGCTAAAACATGGCTTAAAAAGCTTGACTTAAAAATAAGACATAATGCATAATTCATCATTTGAAAGTGATAAAGTCGTCCAAATTCATTTCAAAAAATCATTTAAACCTTTCCGTGCACATGTATACATGTCATGTCATGAAACTCAAGAGTTAAAGAATTAGGAACATTTAAGATAGAAAGAACCTAGTACCTTATTCTTGAGTAGATTGGAAGAGATAGGGATATCGCCTCATTATGTCAGACACCACTTCCCATGTAGCACCCTACACACGTTGATTTCTCCAATCCATTTTAACAAAAGCCACATCCTTGTTGCGAAGCCGCTTCACTTGCCTATCCAAAATTTTAACCGGTACCTCTTCATAAGTCAAGTTCTCCTCAACCATAACCATAACACCCTCCAAAGGAAAAATTGATTTCAGGCCACCAACTAACTTCGTCAACATGTACACATGAAACAACGAGTGGATAGAACTCATATCCAAAGGCAAATCCAATTTATAATCCGCATTACGAATCCGCTCCACAATCTCATATGACCTGATATACCGGGGACATAACTTACCTTTTTTACCAAAATGCATTATACCCTTCATAGGTGAAACCTTCACATAAACCCAATCACCAACATATAACTCAATGTCCCTCTTCCTAATATTCGAATAAGACCTTTGGCGACTTTGAGCCGTTCTCAATTTTTCTCTAATCAACTTCACTTTTTCCATAGCCTCAACCACCAAATCCAGGCCTATCAAAGCCATTTCATCCAACTCAAACCATCCCACTGGGGATCAACACCTCCTACCATAAAAATCTTCAAACAGAGCCATACCAATGCTAGCATGAAAACTATTATTGTATTAAAACTCGATAAGCGATGGATGATCATCCCAATTCCCTTTAAATTCCAATACATAACCCCTCAACATTGTCCTTCAATATTTTAATTGTCCTCTCGGCTTTCCCATTAATTTGAGGATGAAAGGCGGTGCTCAACATAACCTTAGTGCCAAGCCCTCTTTGAAACAACCTCCAAAGGTGAGAAGTAAATTGGGTACCATGATTTAATATAATAGAAGTAGGCACTCCATGCAACCTAACCAAATCTAGGATATGCAACTTCACATTATTTTCTGCATCGAAAGTAGTCTTGACCAGTAAAACGTGAGCCAATTATTGGTCATACGATTGACAATAACCCAAATAGAATCAAATTGCTTATGGGTACGGGATAACCCAACCACAAAATTCAAATTCACATCTTTCCACTTCCAAGTAGGAATCTCAATATCTTGAGCTAAGCCACCAGGCCTTTGTTGTTATACCTTTACTTGTTGACAATTTAGGAACTCAGATACGAACTTGGCTATGTCCTTCATACTATGCCACCAATACACTTCTGTCAAATCCTAATGCATCTTAGTGGATCTCGGATGAATAGAATATTTGAAGTTATAGGCCTCACTCATGATCACCTCCATAAGACCATAAAAATCCAAAACACACAACCAATATTGATACCGGAGTACACTATCTCCCCCTTGAGACAAAACCTCTATCTTTATTTCGGAAACCAACTTCTTTAACTCAACAAAAGAGAAATCTAAATCTTGTTTTGCCTTAACATCAACTACCACAGAAGACTCAGACCCATTGTAAACAAGAATACCACCATCATCAGAGTTATCCAATCTAACACCCAACCTAGAATAATGGTGCACATCCTTTACCAAATCCTTCTTCCCTTCATCAACATGAGACACACTACCCATAGACAACCTACTAAGACCATCGACTACAATATTTGCCTTGCCGGGATGATATAAACACATATTGCAAACTCTTGTGATCGGTGAAAACATTGACATGAACCCTATACAATACATCTTTAAAGCAAATACTACTGCCACCAATTTAAGATTATGAGTCAAGTAGTTTTGTTCATGCACTTTCAATTGCCTCGATGCATAAGCTATCACCTTAACATATTCCATAGGTGCACAACCCAACCCAATCCGAGAAGCATCACAATATACCACAAACCCATCTAAACTATTTGGTAGAGTCAAAATAGGAGCCGATGTGAGGCGATCTTTTAAGGTCTAAAAACTCTTCTCAAACTTATTCGACCATACATCTTAACCTTCTTTTGAGTCAACTTAGTTAATGGAGATGCAATGGATGATAAACCTTCATCTAACCTACGATAATAACCAGCCAACCCAAGGAAACTTTCAATATCAAAAGAGGTCAACGGTCTAGGCCAATTCTTTACCACTTCAGTCTTTTTGAGACCAACCTTGATTCCATCACTGGTTACCCACATGGACAATAAAAACAACTGCACCCAACCAAAACTCACATTTACTAAATTTTGCAAATAATTGCTTCTGCCTCAAAGTTTGAAGAGCCAACCTCAAATGACCCATGTGCTCTTGCTCACTTCGGGAGTAAAGCAGAATATCATTAATGAAGACAACCACAAAGCATCGAGAAAGGGCTTGAACACCCGATTCATAAGGTCCATAAACACAGATGGAACATTGGTCAAACCAAATGATATTACCACAAATTCAAAATGGCCATACCTAGTCCAGAAAGCTATCTTGGGAATATCACACTCCCTCACCTTCAACTGATGATAGCCGGAAAGAAGATCTATCTTTGAGAAATGAGTAGCTCCTTGAAGTTGATCAAACAAGTCATCGACCCTTGGAAACGGGTACTTATTCTTGATGGTTACCTTGTTCAACTTCGTTAGTCAATCCATATCCAAAGTGTCCCATCCTTTTCCTTACAAACAACACAGGAGCACCCCAAGGTGAAATGTTTTTCCTAATAAAGCCTTTCTCCAACAAGTCTTTCAACTTATCCTTTAACTCTTTTAACTTAGTTGGGGCCATATGATAAGGAGGAATGGAAATAAATTAAGTATCTGAAAGGAGATCTATGCCAAAATCCACTTCCCTATCAGGAAGATTACTGGGTGAATCTTCAGGAAACACATTCGATAACTCATTAACCATCATAACCGACTCAAGAGCAGGTGATTCAAGCTCCATATTTCTAGCCCTCACAATATGATAGATGCACCCCTTAGAAATCATCTTTGGGGCTTTGATATAGGAAATAAATCGACCTTTAACAACAAAATCACTACCCTCCCAATCCAGAACAGGCTTATTAGGAATCTAAAATTTAACTTTTTGAGTTCTATAATCATCAGAGGCATATGAAACATGCAACCAATCCATCCCAAGAATAATATCAAAATCAAATATCTCAAGCTCTACAAGATCACAAATAAGTACTTTATACAAGACTGAAATAAGATGACCCAGATAGACTCTTCACACAATAATAGACTCACCCATGGGAGTATAAACTGAGTAGGGCTCCCTCAAGATTTTAGGAATCAAACCAAACTTAACAGCCAACAAAGGTAAATTTGCACCTAGATCAAGCGTAGAATAAGCATCAAAATCAAAGGCTTTTAACATACTAGTCACTACATCTTGAGTCTCCTCAACTTCTTGATAAGCATGCAAGGCATAAATCAAGTTGTTTCTTAGATAATATCTTTGAGGAACCCTTGGTTGAACCTGACCACCCTGAGCTTCTTATCCTTGACCATTCTTATCAACCTTAGGATAGTCAACAATTCTATGGCCCACATCACCATACCCATAGCAAGCACCCAATCCCCACAAGTACTTTCTGGAATAACCTTTCCCACACTTATCACATCGAGGAGGCAATGATCCACCTCCAACCTGTGCCTTAGGAGAAGACACTCTAGAATTGGCAAACCTTGCATTTGAACCTTGGCCCTGTTGGAAGCGACCATTTCCACCACCATTCCTAGAGTTAGAGAACCCACCATCATACCGGGCCTTCTTAGAATCATTCACTCTCCTCTCCTTGAGGATCTCCTCCTCAATTTTCTCAGCATAGGTCATAAGCTTGGAAATGTCCATATCCAAAATAAGTATAGCCGTATGACACTCCTTCACAACCAAATCAAATACCCCAAAATAAAACTAGTACTCTGTGCACGGAGATCTTCCATTAACATAGAAGCATACTTTGAGAGATTTGTGAACTTGAGGGAACAGTCCCTCACCATCATGCCACCTTGATTGAGGTTGATAAATTCAGTCATCTTGGCCTCCCTAAGTTCAAGAAGGAAGAAACGGTCTAGGAAAGCAAATTTGAAATCTTCCCAATAAACCTTAACAACAGCAACCATCTCAACCAACCACTGAATATACCACACCTGAGATACATCTTTCAACTTATAGGCAGCTAATTCAACTTTCTCCTCGAATTTCACACCCATAACAGTCAACACCTTAGAGAGCTCATCAATAAAGTCCTGGGCATCCTCATCATCTTTTGAACCAAAGAACTCTAAAGGATTCATCCAAGTTAAATCTCTCACCCTAGAGCTGGAGTGGGACCAAGAGGAGGATTAGTCGGTCGGGCTTCGTTGGTCACCTACTTGATCCAACATAGCAATAATATTTTGGAATTCTACATGAGTCACTTGCTCCCCATAGGATCTTGAGGGACTTGCTCCTTATTAATCAGGGCCTATCTAGGAAGAGGGGCTCTTTATGGAGACATCTTCTAAATGATTGATAAGAACACCATCAAAATAAAGACATCTTACAAAATGGTTCATAGCACGACATAAGGGACAATGAAGTGAGATAGTTCCTAAAACATCATCATAGCCTCCTACTCATAGGTATGGTGAATAACATGCTCATGAATAGGACTCTACTCGATACGACATGTTGTACTTCGAGGATTATTTATAAATATAGTTCTTTTGATACTATTGTTTTCATGACCCGGGAGTAAGGCCTCGACATGAAATGACGATTGAGAACCTGAGAGTCATCAAACAAGCTTCTTAGCATCATTTTACCTATCCTTGGTTTGAAAATGCATAATTAAATAATACACACGTAATTCTAAGGGATTGCGGGGCATTGGACAAAAGCTATGAGGATATCTTCAGGGAAGATATTTGCATTAACCACATAGCAATTAGAAAGTAAGTTCTAAGGGGAGGGTAAGTATGATTCATGCTATGGGGATAAGGAGGGGCTTGGGATGTTCCACATAATCACATATCCATTAATCATATCATAATAGCATAAAAATAATCCTCTCATCCATGCATAATACATCATTATAGCATCTCAAGTATACACATAACATATCCGTACAGAAGAGTCCATGATGTCCAACAATGCATCTAGTCTCGATTAGGGAAGGGACTAAGACATGTCCTGGGCTCACTCTCAATGTAAAGGCACAGTCAAGATAACATAAGAGCTAGAGAAAACGTGGATGCTATCCCTCGAATATAGGACTCACCACAATGACACTCAAAGATCCAATCTAATCGTTAAGAGGTGGATAGATGTAGTCTCTGATCCATACATGGTTAGGTCATGCAAGAAAGAAAATATACATTAGTACATTTTAATGTACTAAGTATGTGGGAATGCAATGCATATGAACCTGTATAACTCATAAATTAATGTTAGATGATAAGTACACATATATAGAAAGAAGTACATAAGAAAGGATATCATAACAATATGCTTTAATCCATGAGGCATGAATGTTTAATCATATAAACATAATGGGGAATGGGAACTCAACCGATATAAGACCAAGTGAGGAATAACTTGGAACTTCGTCATCTACCCCAAACGGATAAAGAGGTGACCTGCCTACCAAAGGTAGATCTATCCTTAATCATCTCATAAGAGGCATAACCATGAACCTATGTTTTGCATATAGTTTGACATAAAAGAGTATGGACCGTTAGAGATAGTCCACCCTGCCTCCAATCCATCGGTGCTAAGCCATCATCATACAAGAATATATATATATATATATATATGCTTTTGAAAAGAGGACAAGTACTTTGAAATTATAACTATACATAGTTAATCTTGAAGGCCAAATTAATTTCTTTACTTTCATACATACGTGACTAAATAGTCAAATCATTCTTCATGATATACTTTCATGCATAGAAATATTTCCATTCGATACATATATATAAGAAAGAAGTATGGATCCTTGGGGATAGTCCACCCCGCCTCTAATCTTAATTCTATGCTCCTTCAAACATATACATTTGGTGTAAACACCCCATTTGCTCAAAGAGCCATATCATAGACATAGTGTGATCACAACTTATCATACCCATTCTGTCACGACCCGGAAGTAGGGTCTAGATGTAACATGGTGAAGGAGAACCCAAAAGTCCTCAATCAAACCATCATTACTCATATCATCGGTTCAGAACCGTAGAAAAGTAAACACATAACAGATAATTCTAGGGGAAACGGGGCTTTGGACTCAAGCTATGGGGATGTTTCCAGGAATGGGATGAACATGAATCACATAGAACATAACAAGTATATCTAAGGGGCACGTAAGTAGGACTCATGCTATGGGGGCATACCGGGTTAGGGGACTTTCCACATAAGCACATTCCCAATATTCACAAGCCCATAAACATAATCATAACCGTAATCAGAACATCATTTCCATAAAAGAATCCCAATAGTCATAATATCCTAATAAAATATAGTACAACGTGCATAGTTTGGGGCTCACCCTCAATACATAAAGTAAGGAAATACATAATACAAGAAAGATAGAAAGTGGCTATTGCCCTTTAACAAAAGGGCTCACCACAAGAAAATAGCTTCAAAGATGTCACTTATCATTCAACGGATGATAGAAGTTGTCACCGGTCCCTACATGGTTAGAACATGTAGATAAAGAGTATGGTTAGCACAAAATATGTACTAATTGTGCGGGCATGCAATGCATATGAAAATATAGTATGACCAAACGAGATGACAAGGGAACAAGTGATACGAAAGGAATGCACATAGCCAAAAGAGGAGTATAT
>JBCEWC010018985.1:0-11664 GCA_038996855.1 Solanum aculeatissimum
CAACTCTAGTTGGGTTCTATATTTGGTCAACGACCGCTTTGCATCTCAATTGAGGTGTGAGTTTGGGCGTATCAATACTCAGCCCATCTCTATTCCTCCATATAGAATGGCTCCCATCAAGTTGAAAGAACTTAAAAAGCAATTAAAAGATCTATTAGATAAGGGATTTATTAGGCTGAGTGTCTCTCTGTGGAATGCTCCTATCCTATTTGTTCGAAAGAAAGATAGTTCCCTTAGGATGTGTATAGATTAACGTTAGTTGAATAAGGTGACCATTAAGAACAAATATCCTCTTTCGAGAATTGATGACTTATTTGACCAATTTCAGGGTGCCACTATTTTCTCCAAGATAGACCTTAGATTAGGCTATCACCAGTTGAAAGTGAGAGAATGTGACATCCCAAAGATGGATTTTCGAACTCGATAAGGTCACTTTGAGTTTCTGGTAATGTTCTTTGGACTGACCAATGCTCTTTCCGCTTTCATGGACTTGATGAATAGAGAATTCACACAGTACCTTGATATGTTTATGATTATATTTGTTGATGACATATTGGTATACTCTAGAGATAGGAAGAGCAAGCCAATCACCTTCGAATTGTTCTTCAGACTCTCAAGGATAGTGAGTTGTATGCAAAACTCTCCAAGTGTGAGTTTTGGCTCAAGTCTGTGGCTTTTCTAGGCCATATCGTTTCGGGTGAGGGAATTTGAGTAGTTATGTAGAAGATTGAGGCAGTTAGGAACTAACCTAGACCCACTTCTTTAACTGACATAAAATGTTTTTTTGGTTTGTGTGGTTACTACGGTAGATTTGTTGAGGGATTCTCTTCTCTACCCTCATCATTGACTAAGTTGACTCAGAAATAAGCTTAGTTCTAGTGGTCCAATGAGTGTGAGAAGAGTTTTCAAGCGTTGAAAACTAGATTAACGACTGAACCAGTGTAGACTCTACTTGAGGGGACTAATGATTTTATGATCTATTGTGATGTTTCTAGAGTGGGATTGGGATGTCTCTTGATGCAAAAAGGTAAGGTCATAGCTTATGCTTCCAGACAATTTAAGAACCATGAGAGGAATTATCCAACTCATGACTTAGAATTGGTTGCAATGGTGTTTGCACTCAGATTTGGCGCCACTACTTATATGGAGCACATGTCGATGTATTCATAGACTACAAGAGCTTGCAATATGTATTCACCCAAAAAGATTTTAACTTGAGTCAAAAGAGATGGTTTGAGTTGCTCAAGTACTATGATATGAGCATCCTTTTCCATCAAGGTAAATCTAAAGTGGTTGTTGATGCTCTTAGCAGGTTGTCTATGGGAAGCACCGCTCATGTGGAAGAAGAGAATAAAGAATTGGCTAAGGAGGTGCACAGATTGGCACGATTGGGAGTTCAGATAGATGAATCTGGTGAACGTGGAGTACTTGTGCATAACGGGTCTACATCATCTCTTGTAGTAGAGGTAAAGGAGAAGCAAGACCAATATCACACCTTACTCCAATTAAAGGAAGATATACATAAGCAGAAAGTAATGGCATTTGTCAAAGGAATAGGTAGGGTATTCAGATACCAAAGTAGATTGTGTGTTCAAGATATTGACGGTATTTGAGAAAGGATCATGTCAGAAGCTCATAACTCTAGATATTCTATCTATCTAGGGTCTATCAAAATGTATCGCGACTTGAGAGAGGTTTATTAGTGGAGTGGAATGAAGAGAGACATTGCACACTTTGTTTCTAAGTGCCCAAAGTGCCAATAAGTAAATATTGAGAACCAAAGGCAATGCGGAGTAGCCCAAAATTTTGAAATTCCAAAACGGAAGTGGGAGATAATAAATATGGATTTCATCACATGCTTACCGAGGTCTTGCAGACAACATGATTCGATATGGGTGATTGATGATAGAATGTCTAAATCAACCCATGTTTTAGCGGTAAAAACTACTAATATGGCTGAGGATTATGCCCGATTATATATCCGAGAGATTATCAGGTTGCATGGAGTTCATTTGTCCATCATATCAGATAGAAGAGCTTAATTCACTACCCAATTCTGGAAGTCCTTTCAGAAAGTCCGTAGTTAAAAGGTAAACTTTAGTACTACTTTCCACCCTCAGACTGATGGTAGACAGAGTGGATGATATAGACCTTGGAGGATATATTGAGGGTCTACGACATCAACTTCAAAGGTAATTGGGATGACCATTTGTCTCTAATTGAGTTTTCCTACAACAATAGATTTTATGCGAGCATCCAGATGGCTCCTTATAAGGCCCTTTATGGGAGGAGATATAGATCACTGATTAGATGGTTCGAGATAGGTGAAGAAGGGTGTCACACCCCAGGAGAGTATCCTTGGCATGACCGACGCTTAAAAACCATTTTAGGCTCCCAAGCGATCCACTTGGACTCATCACATTCATTCAATCATAGTTTAACACATCAACGAAAGGCTAGAGATGAAAAAGGTGGACAATCTCAATATATAAAGGCCATAGGCCAATAACCAAACTCTAATTTTCTAACATAAAATAGTTTTATAAAAGGTTAGTCAAGAGATATAGATCTCAACATCAACTCTTCACTAGAAGTCTATGAAGCCTCTAACTCTACTATCTAGATGGTTTCAATGATAGGTTTATGGCCACCTCAAATCAAATAAAAGAAAATCTAAACTCTAGTAGCTAGATGATAGTAATATGAAAATCCTCCAAAAGTAGGGAGGTCTCACTAATCAACTAAAATATGAATAGATCCTCAATGATTTCACTTATTGATGATCTTTAATACCTGTTTTTATATCATAAAATGATGCAGTCCAAATGGACATCAGTACGTGGAATGGACGAGTATGTAAAATGACTGAATAAAATAGATATAGTTAGAATACTATCAACTCAGATAACTTGAATTAAGAGATAAATAACTCAATCACGAATGTCAAATGTCTATCTAAAGAAAGAATAAACAATAGACAATGACCCATCCATACCAATCTAGTCCAATCCAATCAAATCAACTCAGAGTACAATGAATATATAATTTTTATGGGAGTTTCTCTTATTCGACAACAATCACTTATGAGTCAGTGATCGTACAACAATTCTGTTGATGTTGCCACAACCGTTCATACATTGAAAGGGTAATAACAACTAGAATCCATCATGAATCCAGACAACCGAACAAGTCCTCTATTATTTCAAGGACTGATCAGCTCAAGAGGAAACATTTGACTTAGCGATTCTATCCTCACCTATGCTTGGTCACGTAGTTAATCAGTTGAGTTAGATTTACTCTCACTCCATTCGGTGTCCGATACTCCTCTCAAAACTCAATGCTCATAAACAATCAAACCCAATCAATCCGATCAGTGAGACTCATAAGAGCTCATATGAATCTATCAAATTAAATCAAATCAGTTCTCAATCATATTTTTCAATAATTTGACCAATTAATCCTATCAACCTTTCAAGAATAAATTGGGCAATCACGTAGGAGGACTATCAATTAAACCAACCTTTAGAGTTCAATTATGGAGACTCTTGGGACCATCTAGTTTTATCGACCTATCATTATGATCACATCACAATCAAGCTGTCAAGAATCTCTTGGTTCATTCATGCATTTTTTAATGAAGTAGTATGTAGGGTTTATGAAATAACTTATGTAAAAGTATTTATTTAGTAAATCAAGTTTGTGATGATCATCAACGTACAAAAGTACATAATATATGTATAATTTTGTAGAAAATATGCATAAAGACGTAATACTTTCATTTATCGCTCTATCACAATCAAAGGAAATATGGAAAAATAATTTTATGCTTTAGGTTAGCCTTACATACCTAGAATGAAAGTAGACAATCAACTTGGTACGAATCCAGCTTGAATTCCTCGAATCCTTACTCTTCTCTCTTCTCTCTTCTCTCTTCTCTCTTCTCTCTTCTCTCTTCTCTCTTCTCTCTAGACCTAGGTCTTTTGTTTAGAATGTGTGGAAGACTTAGGATGGGTTTTGAAACCCTTTTTAGGTCAAAAAAGACCTATATTGGTCATAGATTAAGTTTAGGAGGGGTGAGAAAACGTCTAGAATGCCCCTTAAAAGATTTAAAATTTTGAACTTCAGAGGAACAGGTCGGGGGACCAGGTCCACGATGTGGACCTTTCGCATACCTGTGTATTTTTTCCAAAAATTTTTTGATCAATTTTCTAATTCCGTAGAAAATATTAAAATCACCATTAAGTGTAAATCCGCGACAAGTCCACGATGCAGACATGTCGCGCAATTTTTTGGTTTTGCATTTTTGCTCCAAAAAATTATCTTTCGATCTGATTGCTCTAAAAATCAACCAAGATAATTTTTCACATAAATTATTCATGTTGATTGCATTTCCGGTCTCAGATTTTCCAAAAGAGTTTAGGAAAGTGCATTATGAAATGTTCTCTCATCTAGGAGTATTTTGATAATTTCACTAGGTGTTACTTTATCACCCCTTGGGATCATTCATCCTCGAAGGATGGGTAACTAAGGATGACCTCATAGCACGAATCAAACAATTGAGACTTTATCAGATCAACGAATCATAATCAATCAATCACCATCATACCTATCAACCAATCTAGACAGTCATAAATCAAACTCGAAATAGACAAATTAGTTCAGATCAAGAGTAGAGAAGTTCCTTAGACATTCTTACTATTAGGCACGAACGGAATATTGGAAATCAATCAATTCGAATCATTTAAACACCTCGACAATCAGTCATTCGAACTTAAGAAGGAAGTCATCAACTCTAATCGAGAATGGAATCATCATGATATCAAGACTTTATAGACACTCTCAAGCTCAGCTCCTCATCCTAACTGCGCTCCTTTTTATAGCACTTTACTCTATCAATTTAAGCTTATAGCTCCTATTCAAATCTATGCCTAACCACGTCCTCTTATTCCATTCAAGCCTAACTCTAAGTCCCAAAGTGCTAGTCCTAAGATGATCATACTTATACCAATCTAACCCCTCAAAATGTATGTTTCATATTTCCATAATGACCGTTACTTAAAGAATACTGCTCATTCTCATCACTTCAATACACTCATATAATGACTACCACACATTTAAGTCTATCACTCTAACCACTCCATGGACTCTTTAAGGTCAATATTATAACTTAAGAATCTTCAAGCCTATCATAGCACACCTACGCCAACAATTGCACAAACTCTTATCATGAGAGATACTAATATTCTCTTACCTATCTATCACACACATCAAGATTTTTCTAGCTACTCCTCCACGTTTATAACCTTAAATGGAACTAGTACAACATCATTATCAGAATCAAGAACACTCATTCTCTCTCATCGACCATCACTCTTCTAATATCATCAACAACTCTATGAAGACTGGAAAAAAGGATCATTGAAAGGGCTTGAAACAAAAGATCATTAGAATGATTTAATCAGGAAATCTATTCTCAGAACATTCATAATGAAGTACGATCTCACTCGTCTTTCAAGATTCATTATGAGTTTACAAAATTATACATAGTGTAAAACTCAAGTCACATCTCATTCAACATAGGGCTAGAAACTCTTGGATCCATGAGGTAAGATCAAAATTATTGAATAAAGTCATCTCTTCTTATCCTCAAAACTCAACATGAACGGGAATCAACATATGGTGCATGGGACTAGGCCATGGGCATGGCTATCACAGACCAGACGGGAATAGAGTATCACCTCAACTGAAGTATATTGAATATATGAGATGGAAAATAATTGATATCTCATCTTGATCAGCCCATCGCTGTTGAAAACTCAAGATATACTTTGGTTCATCACCTAATCATCTCCCCCTTAGTTCAAAGGTCATCTCTCTAAGTTTGTCAATCAATTCCCTTTTTTGCTAAGCTATAAGTGCATATCTCCACATGGATAGGGAATCACTATCCACCAGAACATCTTAAACTTTTATGTTATACTTTAGTCGCATATATAAAATAGCCACTAAGACTCTCTTGGAAGATACTACTCTTAGCTTCCTCCTGTCTCTTTGGAAATCTTTCTATATTTGCTGCTTTTATTGACGTGCATAATCACTTTCCACAATTCTTACAATCTAACCTCTTCTTTTTGCCTGATAACACTCAACTTTTGTGCTCCCATAAATGTAATCATATAAAACTCAGACTATAATGGAAAACTCATCATCATCTATCCATAAGCCCTAGTCGACTTAATTACTCGGGATGACAAAAATGGTTACATCAGCCTACTCAATATTGTCAACTCAAATATACTATCTAGATTCTTGTAGCAATCATAACTTAGAGATTCACACTACTTTACACTATCATGGGTACACATCTTAAGTCTCTTCTTATAAATTGTTTCATCCTCAATTCCCTATATCCATCTAAGGGAACCTATACCATACTCACTGCATCATATTCCTTGCAAGTCAACATCTTAATCTCAAACACACACTATGGCAAACTCTTAGAGCAAATCTCCAACAAAGTCTATCACTGGAACGATGTTATCTCCTCTTTTACACTACTCTTCAAAATTCAAGCTTAGGGTCTAACTTCTCTCATATCATACCATCTTATAGCTACTAGGTGAAAATTTAGGAACATTGGCCCAAAAAAATCTCATAGCGGGTACTTAATCAACACATCCCTTCCTTATAACTCAGTACCACTCACCCATTCACTATGCCTCATTATATGACTAAGCTCATAACTCTAGGAATCTCATAGGCTCTCATTTCAGAATCATAAGCCTAATTTAGATCTATCACCTCAAAAAGCACTCTACTCCCCCATTCAGCATCTATTCTTCACCCTCACCAATTTGAATACTATAACACATCATCATAAATCTCTTTTTAGTTTGAACACACTCTAACATATTCTAACAATAACTCTTTCTCTCTACCTCATCATAAAAATCAAAGGGTACTTACTACTTTCTTCATCAAAACTTATGGAAATCAAATCATCACCACATTACCTACCTAAAGGACACATAACTCTAGTCACAAGTCTCAATCAATCATCACTCTCACCATCTCGTCTTGTAAGCTCTGGGATGATAATTCTACTTATTATTGACATCCAATTTTTCTCCTCCACAATACAAATTAGTTATTGAGCTTTTAATTTTTAAACAATATGAAATAATTAGCTTTCAAAAATGCAAAAAATATTATTAATGATTTTTTGGGGTTTAAATCTTTTATTCCTAATTATGTTTATATACACTATATTATACATTTTTGTTTCAAATGTTACGTATTTAAATTTTATGTCTCATTCAATTTTTCACCAAGTTCTCAATAAGAATTTTTGTTATTTTTAGTTTAATTACTTTTAGAATTAATCATTTCATAGTTAGATTAATTATTTTAAGTTGTTGATATTAAAAACTCCTTGATTAATTTTTATTGATTTCGTCTCGCGATCAATTTAATCAATTTATTCAAAATGATCACATTTTAAATGGTCATGTTTGCAATTCAAGTGGCTATTTTTTTCAATTTAAAATACCAACACTTGAACCCACTTTCAGCACTTATTAGGCCCTAAAATCCAACCCAAGTTCATATACCCGGCCCACCTCCTGATTTCAGCCAACAACTATCATGTATGCATCCATATACTCCCCAACCCAGTCTAATTAATTCCCGACCCCAGCCCAAATAAATACTAAAACCCAGCCCAACCCATCTCTGCTCAGCATAACATATACATATATACAAACACCTCCCATGTATTCTCACCCCTGACCCTACGCGCCCCTCTCTCTCTCCTATTACTCTCTCACGCTCCCCACTCACCCTCACTCTCTCTCCTTCTTCTTCATCAAAGAACAAACAGCAAACCCAGCAAATTGAATCTCTCCCTAATGGCTTTAAGCCGTTATCCCCTCTATGTGTCCATATCCTCTTTGCTCAGTACAAGGCCATTGAGGATGAATCCTTGACGTGTCTCCAATCCTAACCCCTCAACTCAAATCAACGGATGAATCCATCAACACGTTGAAGATTTTCATCAAATTTTGGATATTCCTTATCCTGAGAAGGATTTGGAATTTGAATTTGAATTCATCGGCTGGAAATTCCCAAAATTAATCCTCCATTTTCCCCCTTTTCTGCCCTAATCTGACCCTATTTATACCATCTCTTCTCCTCTAAAAATGGGTTACAAATTCAGCAGTCACTCTTACTCTCATACAACCCTAAAAATTCGTATTCAAAGTTAAGCCTATTTCGTCTATTTGAATTCAAAGATAGAGGTTCCTGAGTCTCGAAGTAGAAATATTCTGAGAAGAAACTCTGCCTCGTGGTGTGAATCTCTTAAGCTCATCGTTCCCAGTTCGTTGCCTATAGAAAGGTAATTTCTTTCCTTTCTTTAGTTGCTTCAAATGTTTGAATGGTGCTGTCTGTGGTTTAGTTTTGATGTGTTAGAACTTGTTTATGAACTTCAATCAATGATATTTCATTCGTTTTGTTTGTTGCTGCTATTTCTCGGATATGATCAGAAATACTCCAGGTTCTATGGTTCTTTTCTCTTTGTTGTTTTGAATCCATTAGTTAAGGTTATTGTCTATTTTTAGATTAATGTTCCAGATTGTGTTTAGTGTTGGTTCATGTTTCCTTTAAATCTTCTATCCATCTAAGGTTTGGTTTCATGCTGAGTTGTGTTTTCTCTTCTCTCTAGTTGTTGTGTGGTAGATAAATTTCATTATCATTTTAAGCTTCTCTGCTCGTTTAGTTTTGAGGTGAGGTTAAGGTCTCTGTTGTTATAGTTTGAGGCTGTGACGAGGTCTAAAGTGATGTTAGTTTCGTGTTTTCTCTGTTCAATGTTTCGTGGTGTATTGTTTAAGTTCAAGTTAGTCGATTTTCGAAATTATAGTCCTGTTTAACACTGGATCTATTCAATACCTCTGTTGTTTGTGTTATGCTTGGTTTGCGATGCTTTAATGCTTCTTCATGTTCATCCTTTGTTTAAAATAATTTTCTGAAATCGTAGGGTCCTCTTAAGTTTCAAGGTTCTTAATTTCATGGTTCCTCCTGTTCAATTCTTTGTTGTATTTAGTCCATATCAGAGTTTTCCAGTCAATAATGCTTCTAAAATGGCCCATTTTCATTACTTCAGGTTCTAAAGGTTGAATCTTGACTTGAGCTTTAGTAAAATTTCCAACTTGTTTTGTAATCTGTTTACATATTTCTGGGATTTTATTTTGTCTTATCGTCTCTAGAATCATTTCTGCTATTGAGTTATGTGACTTAAATGGTGACACACTATGTTCGTCTTTACTTTAACACATATTAGAATGTCCCTTTAAAATCTTGCCTTTATCCAGTATCTTTGAAGGAATAAAAATAGTTTAATTTCGTAGTGCAATAGCTGATCAATTTCTATGTTACTATTCACAGCATATGTCTTTTGGTTTAGCCAGCGAAGAGCTAGTATGTTGCGAACCTATTCACTTCTTGTTTCTGATCTGTTCTGCTGTCATTTCATCATCTATGGTTTTGGCTATTAAAACATGACTGTAATGCAAGCTTAAAAAATGTGTTTATTCAATCTTATTAAACTCTTCATGATTATGTTGTCTTCTGACTTATGTGGGATGCCTTTCTGTCAAGTTCTTTAAGGGAGTTAATTTTTATAAGCATGATGTTAATATCCTTTTCTCTTTACTCTCTGGTCGTCAGGAACCAAAGATTGGGTTAAAATCATTTTTTGCTTCTTAAATACATGTTGTAATCTCTATAGTAGTTCCTGTTTTTTCAACGTGCTTATTGTAAAAATGTATAAAGTTTGTTTCAATCTCTATTTTGAGTTCGTCACTATCATGCTTATACCTTCTTAACATCTCTTGGTGTTAAAGATATTAATGGCCCCATGTTCATGACCAAGGTCTATTTTGGTTTAAAACAATAGCTAGTCGATTAGATGTTATTAAGGTATATAGAATGTGTTAGGATTTGTTCTACCTGCAGAATTTTTTATGAGAAATGAGTTCAAGTTTTATATTCTTTTATCTTCTTACGTTTGATTTAAAAAGGCAAGGAAAGTATCTGCAATCTTTGACATTTTGGTTGTTGTTTTGGCTTAATTTTCTCTTTCTCTTGTTATTTGAAATCTTTCTCATGTCCCTGTTTATTTTGCTTCTGTTTGAAACAGTTATGTTGTGGCTGATTGATATTATGAAGTTCTGTTAAGCTAATCATTTGCCTGAATTTGTCCACATGCTTCTTCTCCTGAAATCTTATTTTTACAGTAAGCAAGTTAAGCGGTCAAATTTTCTTAATAGAATGTGTGCTACCATGATTGTTGCATTAATATTTATTTAAGACAAAAGATGCATGATTTTGTTCTTGTTTCATCTCTTGTTTACTGAAATCAGTTGTCACTGGTTTGTGTCACTGTCCTGTCTTAATACGTTAATAGCATATTAATCTCGTATATGATGAATGAGTGGATTTCTAACCCTGTAAAAGAGGACATCTTCCATTTAATCCCTGTGATTTTCAGCTTGTTGTTGGTCTCGTTTACTCTTTACTGTTATTTGGTATTTTCTCAAATTCAAGGCTTTGGGTTCTGAATCACTATGTGAGCTCATAAATAGTATTACATGACTTTAAATGATTATGAATTGTGCTTTATTTTCACTTGAACACATATTTAAATATATGCTCCTATGTTATATCCCTTGAAAGCCACTGATTTTATAAAAATGTGATTGTTTTGCTACGTTATCATCGTTGAATTGTATGTTTAGTGTATGTGATTGGTTACTTATGTGAATTTATTTTATTTGCATGTGGCACCTCATTTTGAATCCTCTCGGACTCCACCCTCGCATCTAGAGTAACCCTCGAGTCTAGGAAGCAATTTACAGGTTCAAAGGAAGCAGGTGCAGGTGGAAATGGAGTAATATCCATCGGTATACATGAATGTATACACAGTGTATACATAAACAACAAAAAGGTCTAAAAGCCCTGCCAAAGCAAAAAAATGGGCCAAAAGCTCAAGAAAGGAAGCAGCAGCCTTGGGGAGTTAAAGAATGGGCTGGGCAGGCCCAATTACATTATTAGAAGGAATAGGACAGGGTGCTAAAATGGGCCTGTCCAGACCCAATTTCAAGGGAAAATTTTACAAATCCCATGATTTGGGACAATAATTTCGGTTTATCCCGACCCTTTTCAAAATTACAAAAATCCCTGAAAAGGTAGCTTCTCGGGATCCATTTCTAAAAGATGAATCATATACGTTGATTCATACAAATCAGTTGAAATAAAAACGGAAACTGATTTAGATTCTTAAATTTAAGCTGAATAAATTTCAATCAAACTCAATCCCTACAAAATCGTTACTCATAGACAGATATCTTCTTCTTGCTTCATTCCTTTATAAGTTTGTGGATTTTTTTATAAGATTGAGAATCGGGTCTTATCTAACTGTTGGGTTGTGATTATTTTTGTTAAGTGTTCATAATGCACACCAGGTGTTTGACAAAATTCTCAATTCTTGCAAGATTGGGAATCTTGGGTCTTCATCACATTTTATGAGTTATGATTTAGTCTAGGTGATTAATTGCCCACAGTGATTTCTTGTTCATTAGTTTATATTGATTGAATTAGCAAGTTGTC
>JBCEWC010018986.1:0-11663 GCA_038996855.1 Solanum aculeatissimum
TGAGGATACATTTTCGGCTATGTGGGTTGTGTTGTTTGATTGTTGTTGTACTTTTTTGTGAGAAAAGAACACATATTATTCATGTATGAAGGTTCTTTGGCAGTTGCTTTTTCTTTGTCTATATTGAGAAGATTGATCAAACTATCAAATTAATATATTATCTCTCTTTTTTGACAAGACTATTTACTTTAATTAATGGCCCGACAAAAAAGAAAAAAATATTAGACCCGATCTTTTTGATTGAACAAGTCACAAATGAGATTGTTGCAGGTGCCAGTCTTGCAGCTGTTGCTGTCAGTTTTGCAACAAGTCCATCAGCTGCTGAACAAAATCCCTTAGCTGCTGCATCAGATACATCAACTGCTTCACCAAGTCCATCAACTGCTGAATCCAGTCCATCAACTGCTGCAAAATATACATCAGCTGTTGCAGCAGATACATCAGCTGCTGCACCAACTACATCAGCTGCTGCATCCAGTTCAACAGCTGGTGGGGACATTCTTTCATGTACTGGTGCCACTCCCACAGCTGCAGGTGCGAGTACCTCAGCTACTGCACCAAGTCACTCAACTGGTAGTGATAGTCCTTCAGCTGCTGAAGAGACTCCTACAATGGTGACTTTTAGATATGATGAGTATGACTTGGAGACCCCTGGATTTTTGAATCGAGGTGAGAGTGACGATCTCGGGATAAAATTCGAAATGGGAAAATAATTTACTGATTTTAAGAAAATTTTAGTGGATGAAGGTTTGGACAGATTCTTTTGGTCTATGATATTTGAAAAATATCTAGATATTGGTGCAAGTAACACTCTACGGTTTCAAATGAAGCTAATGTATCAGCTTCTTCGGCGCTGGATTAGGAGTGAAAATGATTTTTGGATAAATTTTTGTGGCATGCCTGTTTGTTTTGGCATGAAAGAATTTGCGATTGTGATGGGGCTAAATTGTCACCTACCACCTCCTTCTACCTCCCAATCTGAGAAGGTCAAAAGGAGATACAACAGAATTGCTGATGCAATGCAGCAGAAGAAACATTGCAAATCAAAGAAGATACTTGACTTGTTGAAGTCAAGTAATGTTAAAAAGAGCGTGAAAAAGTCCCTGTGTTTAATTTATTTTGTTCATAAGATTCTCATGGGTAAAGATCCAGGGAAGAATGCGATGGATTGTTGGTATAAGCTATCAGCTAATCGGACGATATTCTGTGCCTATCCATGGGGTCGGGATAGCTATGTCCTAATGGTGACATATTTGAGGAAGATTGCCACATCGACAACAAAGTCCTCAAATCTTTATGATTTTCCGTGGACATTTATGGTAAATGATTTATTATATTTTTGTTGTAGCATTTTTTATATTTATTTATTATGTTAATTAATAATTATTTGTGTCTTTGATTTATTTAGATTTGGACTTTTGAAGCTATTCCTCACATACGAAAAACATTCAAGGAGTTCAACGAAGAAGTATAGTCTCCACGACTTCTTTGATGGTTGGCATTGCCAAATAATGAAAAAGTTGAGGCGCACGAACTCGTTGATCCACCGGCGGACGAGGTAAGTGATACAACAATTGTTGTCTTCTCACTTTAACAGTTGTTGTCTTCTCATTTTAACAGTTGCTGTAATTTATTAATAGTTGTTATCTTCTCATAGTTTAGTGTATTTGTTAAGATAATTTTATTTAATTTGTAGATTGTTTATCTGTGGCTAATCCCGACTGAAAGTGAGAATGAGATGGACTTTTGGACGGGATTTGTGCCACTCCAATAAAAGAAAGAAGACTCGAGAATTTTGAAGTTGGTGACAAATTTGACCAGCGTAACGACCAACAAAAGAGATTTGTTTGTTGATGTTGGTGTTGGGGTAGATGTTGATGTTGATGTTGTTGCTGGGGCAGCTGTAGGTGATGCTGCTGGGGCAGGTGTAGGTGTTTCTGGGCAGATGTATATGCTGCTGATGGAGCAGGTGTAGATGCTGGTAGGACAAGTGTAGATTCTGCTAGTGTAAATGTTGCTGGTGTAGCTGCTAATGAAGCAGTTGTTGGGGAAAAAGTAGCTGCTGGTGATAGAGGAGGATTTTCTCCTCTTGGTAGAGGTGATTTTCGAACTCCATTCACTGTCGATAGATTCGATGATATAGCTGCTAGGTCTTCTAAGGTACCTTGTGGTAGTTGTGCTTGTGAAATTTGCAATGACACGGTGAATAAGATGATGGAAAAGATAGAGTTAATTGAGCGAACCTTGAATACCTTGATCTCAAAAAGAGGTGTCATTCCATCATCAAGGGTGGTATCGCTGTATACTCCTATTCGTGTACAAAGGAGGCGAAGACAAGTTTCACAAGTAGTCATGAGCGCCAGAAAGAGGGCAACAACTGTAAGGGTTGAGCAGCAAACAACAACTGTTAGAGAGGAGCAACAAGCAACAACTGCTACAGAGGAGCAGCAAGCAACAACTGCTACAGAGGAGCAGCAAGCAACAACTACTACAGAGGAGCAACAACCAACAACATCTATGGAGGAGCAACAACTAAAAGATGGTACGAAAGAGCAGCAGCTGATGGGATGATCTTATTTATTAAAAATTCGGATGATGCGTATTTAATGTTTGGATAATGAGTTTATTTAATGCCTGGATAATGAATTTATTTAATATTTGAATAATGGGTATTTTAATGTTTAGGTACTAGGTATTTTTTGGATATTTGGATGATGGGTATTTTTATGTTTAGGTGATGGGTACACTTTTGGGGGATGCTGCTGATGGATAGTTATTTTATGAACATATGTATTTTCTTATTTTCTTATGTTAATAATGAATTTATTTAATGCTTGGATAATGAGTTTATTTATTTATTTGGTACGAAGGAAAACATTTTTCATTGAGCTGCTTTTTAACTCATTTTCTCATGTTTGGTTGGTGAGTAGAAAATATTTTTCGAAAAATATTTTCTATTGTTTGGTTAATGAATAAAAATATTTTTTAGAAAAAAAATTCTATTTTTAGCTAGAGAATAGAAAATATTTTCATAATTTGAAATAGTTTTTAAAAATAAATATTTAAATTCTTTTTTTGGAGGTGGGAGTGGGGTGGAGTAAAAAATTGAAATTTTCAAAATTTATTTTTTAAAAAAATAATTTTTTAACTTTTTTTTTGGTATGGGGGAGAGACGGGGGCTGGGGGATTGGAGTTAAAATATTTTGGGGTGTAACGAATAGTAACAAATCAACAATAAAATCTTGATAAGGACGTAGTTTTTGGTGTAATTTTTCCTCCAACGTACAAACCATAACAATATCCTATGACGATTCAACATAAATTTTAAGGTAACAATTTAATCTAATTTATACTTTTTTAGTTGTGATTAAATTTATATTTTTGATTTATGTAGTTGGCCACATATATTGATTTTGTGTATGCATGTATCAAGTTCAATATTCTTTTAAATAAATTTGTATATATCGTAAATTGAAAATACTCATTAAAATTGACTGAAACCTACATGTAAATTGAATTCCTAATAATATTGTTATTAAATTAATATTATTTGTGAGTATTTGTAAAATGTAAATAGGATATGAGGGAGCTTATATTATATTTCTTACCAAGTATGTAAAACAATTTAATTGATTATCTTTTAAATTGTGTTATGTGTTATATTTCATATATAGAGTAATAAGAACTTGTAATTGACACGAGAATCTCCCAGTGACTTGAACAGAATCTCATAGTGACACCCCTTGTCTTCACAAGGACCGGAGAAAGAGACAAGGAAATTTGGAGGTAGCGAAACTGTTTTGGTCCTTCCGTGAACACTCTTCTTTGTCTCTTTACTTTCTATTTTTTGGCATAATCCTTGCTTTAATTTTGAAATTCAAAAATATGAACAATCATCTTCAAGTTCAGTCCATATTAAAAAATGTTTTTTTAACAATCTTAGATACATTCCATTAAAAATTGAATTTCAATAAATACTCTTGAAATTTCAAAATTTAAATTCTGAAATATTAATATTAATTTAGACATAAAAGCTTAAAATTTTTGGAAATAAAACATATATTTAAAAATTACATAACAAGTCTTAGAAATTATAAAGTTATTGATAATTTAAAATATTTAAGAGTGTACAAGGAAATTCTGATTTTGTTTTTTTGCTCGACTCTGGAAATTTTAACTGTGCCACTTGAAAAAAATAATTATATTTTTTCATAAAATAAATGCCTTATTACTATAATCAGATTAAAAAATAAATTTCATTAAATGAATTAAAAAACTTTTAAAAAGATAATTTTATTTTTATTTACTTGATTTTTTCACATCCATCCCTACCTATCTATTACTCCTTTCAAAAAAAAAAAAATACTTGCTATTAAAACTAAACTAAACAAGTAATTAGATATCCACTTGAAGTAAATACTTCTTTTGGTCAAAGAAAATTTAATTTGACTCTTTAATTTTCAATTATGCCACTTGAAAGAGTAATTATATTTTTCTTAAAATAAACACCTTATTACTATACTTAGATTTTAAAATAAAGCTTCATACAAGCTACCTTTAGCTAGGAGCCTCTTTTCCTTCTGGCCAGCTCCTCGAAAACAACGTTCGACTTGCATGTGTTAAGCATATAGCTAGCGTTCCTTCTGAGCCAGGATCAAACTCTTCTTTTGAGTATGATTGTAAATAGAATAAATTTTTTAAAAAGTCCTAATTTTTGTATTTTTTAACTTTATTTTCTCACACCATCAATACCAGTTTGTCTCTACTCCTTTCAAAAAGCAATAAACTCTGTTAACCAAAACTAAACAAAACAAAGAACTGGAAAATTTAAACTATTCCTCTCTATCACTTTTTTCCACTCAAAGACAAGAAAATAGTATTGTCAAAACAAGGTTCTAGCTGCAACCACTACTAAGACTGCTACTTCTATCTTGCTTTGACTAGCTTTTGACTTATGGGACGCTTAGGCTTAAAAACGCTCATCAAACAAGTACATCAATAAAAAAAAAGTGGGATCGTGGTCTCATATTCTTAATAGGAGCATGCCTGCTTTTAGTTCGTAGTTTCACTCTTGCTTTTCTTCAGCTGCTTGGATGAGAGAGGACTCAGATCATAGACAAAAACCCTCCAAACAAATAGGCAGGGGAGAGATCCTTACCAATACATTCTAGATCTGACTTAAAAGACAAAACAAAAAGCATCTCAACGTGATCATCCACTGAAAACAAGAGGTCATCATCATCGCCCGATGATAAACATTCTTCTTCACAACATCCAAAGGTGTTAGCAGGTTAATTTTTACTCCATTCATGTCTTTTCTAGTGTTCGATGAGTTTTTTTTTAAAAATAGATGTTAATTGACTTAGGCATATGAATGAGAATACATCTGGAAAATCGTCGTCGATCTAAAAGAATTTGATGGAGCTATGCTCGACTGATCAGTCGAAATTCGATGATAACAACGTGGTTGGTAAAAAAATTAATGATGTGTTCGAAGGAAAAGTTGACGGCGTGATTATTGGAAAAGCTCTCATATATGTCACAGAAGGAGAGCGTTTTTTATTACTCGCCAACCCATTTTTGCTTTTTTCGTAAAATTAATGCATGTTTGGACTTTAGATTGTCTTTTAGTGCTAGTTGATTCACTTTTGATTTATATTAATTATTATAGCTTAAAATTAAATACCTGTAAAAATTTTTTAGATTTTTTTTTAAATTTAATTTTGGGTCAGGCCCGTTTTATTAATACTCATAAAAAATGGATGGGCTCAAGTAGCCCAATACAAACGACCCGGTCCAGCCGGAGGAGATTATCTATATAAAAGAAGGAAACCCTAGGTTTCCTAATAAGACCCCTAAGATCCCTCCGTGTTCTCCGCCGTTCCAGATGAAGCACCCCACTCTTCGTCTTCAGGTTCTTCTCCTCTGGGTAACAAATTACCTTCACCCTGATCATTCGTGTTGCCAACTCTACAGCTGTCGAAGGTAACTGTCCTTTAATCATCATTCCTCTTCTCTTTTTTGTTCTCTGACCTTCTTCTTTCAGGCGTCGTCTCCGGTGGAAAGTTTTTTGGCAAAGAGTCAAGACCCTTACCATCTGCATGAACCATGTAAGCTTCTTTCGTCCCTTTCTCGAGTCACTTCCTCCATCTTCTTCCCCTTTACATCCTTCTTTGTTTTCATAAAGCCTGCTAGAGAAAGTGACCAGGTCACTTGGCTTTTGGCATGGTTTGTGCGGAGGTGTGTGTTATGTTGCTCCATCCAGTTATGGCTCTTCCTCTTTTGCTGGTGTTGAATCCCTTTTTGGCGGTTGGTTAGCCTAGTTTTAGCTATTTGCACAGTTCTTTTAACTTCCATGACTCAGTTTGTAAATATATGGATTGTGCAAACTCTAATCTGTTGCTAGCTGAATCTCTGAATGTTGTTGGTATTTTTGCCTTTCCTTGTAATCCTTAAAGAAGGAAAACCTTGTTTATCCATGTTCAAAATGCCTTTTGCAATGCTAGGTAGTTGATGAAAATTTGTAACTATGTGTTTTCCTTCACTATCACATGCTAGATTTGCCATGTAGTCTGCCAATTTATTAGCTTCCCTTACTACGTGACTGAACTGTACAACCATTTTTTGTCGGATGGCTAAGATCTCTTCCACAGTATCTACTATCTCCCATGGGATCTTCCATGACTCTGTAATAATGTTTTTCAGACTCAAAGAGTCTGTTTCAATCACTACCGATCCTATATTCTCTGCTAGACAGAATCGTAAGGCCTCCATTATGGCTCTAGCTTCAGCTACCATGTTGGTAGTATCTCCAATATAGTTAGATTCAGCATAGCATAGATTTCCTAGATAATTCTTTACACGAAAGGCATACGAGATTTTACTTGGGTTGCCCTTACATGCTCCATCCGTGTTGCATTTCACCCAACCCGATTGAGGGGTAGCCCATCTAATAATTCTAACCTGAAGGTTAGGGTTATATCTCTGAACTGCATCAAAACAGTCTGGCCATGTTGCTGGGACCATAGTCCAACCAGGGAAGACTATCCTTATTAACTGCTGTAGTGTTTTTAGACAGTTGTTCTGCAGCCTCCAAAAGGATACATTCTTCCCATGTTTGATGGCATTCCTCCGCTTCCAGAGCTCCCATGTGAGAATGGCTGGGATGGTTTGTAGTATCTTCTTGGCCCTCAAACCTTCTGTGTGCTCCCACCACTCCTTGATAGTAGTATGAATTTGTCCACCCCTAAGATGAAAGACTGCACATGACACAAATTGCCTCCACAACCTAGAGGCTAGTGGGGTTGTTAGAAAAAGATAGTTTAGGCTTTCACCCATACCCACATCACAACATAGGCATTTTGATACAATCGGAATCCCCATTCTCCGTAGAATGTCATCAGTAGGAATTCTTCTGTGGCTCAATCTCCATAAGAAGAAGGAGATTTTGAAAGGAAGACCTCGTCCCCATGTCTTCTCAACCCAGAATAAGCTCTCCCTTTTGTGTCTCAGCAGTTGGAAGATAGATTTAACTGTGAAGTTTCCAGATGGGCAGTCAAGCCACCAAGCTTTATCGTTTGTCCCTTCACAGTTAGGTTTTATATCGTTGATTATGTAATCTGCTATATCCAAAGAAACAACCTCTGAAATTTGCCCCTCCACCCATTTGTTCTCTCGAATGTATTCCTTCACCTCTTCATCTAATTCTTCTATCTCTGATTCAATAAAATATAGGGCTCCCATCTTTGTCGAGTTATCGTACCAGAAACTGGAATTACCAGCTTTCAGTTGCCACCAGATGTACGGTTCCACTTCCTCCCTCATCAAGGTCATCAGTTTCCAGACTTGTGATGCACCTACGTTGGTAGCAAGGACTGGATGCACCTTTTTGCAATACTTATTCCACATGAAGGTACTCCGCCATAGAAGTTCTGAAATTCCACCAAAGTTTTGCAACCAGAGCCTTGTTAACATCAACCAGTGACCTAAACCCCAAGCCACCTTCCTCCAAGGGGAAGCACATATCATCCCAGGCCACCCAACCCAGAAGAATTTGGCAAAAATTTGGTGGAGGGTAGTTATAACACCTTTAGGGGAGTCATAGCAGACAGTAAGTGGATTGGTATGGCCTGTAACACATGGTTGATCAGTACCTGCCTCCCCCCAAAAGATAAAAATTTGTTTTGCCAAGCAAAAATTCTCCGCGAGATCTTTCTTACAATGCCCTCAAAATATGCCTTTTTTGCTCTTCCATAGAAAATAGGATAGCCCAAATAAGAAAAAGGAAAATCTCCTTGTCTAATTCCCGATAGCTTTCTCAACCTGATTGAGAAAATCAATGGATTCTTTTCATGGAGGTAGAAAAAACTCTTTGATTTGTTAATCAGTTGACCAGAAAATTGTTCATATCTCCTTAGGATGTTCATAATCTTGATGATGGAGGCCTTCTTACCTGAACAGAATAATATCGTATCATCCGCATAGGCTAAATGATTAATGGGAGGACTCCACTTAGGAAGGCCATATCCGATAAATTCTCTGTCATCATTGAGACTATTTAACCCTCTAGAGAGTACTTCAGCCGCAATTATGAACAGAGTAGGAGATAACGGATCTCCTTGTTTCAATCCTCTGGTAGATCAAAATAGCCCATTCGATTGCCCATTTACTAATACTGAATACCAATTATTTGGCAACTGTCTCTATATCATGTCAATAATAATTTCTGAAAAACCAAACTTCCTCAAAACCTTGGTCAAGAAGATCCATGAGACTCTGTCATAAGCCTTAGTCATGTCCATCTTGACAACCACATTAATGAACTTTTTCCGCCGATTCATATCCCTAATTATTTCCTATGCTAGGAGCACATTTTCAATTATACTTCTTCCAGTTACAAAACCAGATTGGTTTTGTGAAATGATCTTGGGCAAAATAATCACCATTGTATTATGAACCACCCGCGATATGACTTTGTTGATAAAACAACTTAGGCTAATAGGCCTCAAATCTGAAAAGGATTTTAAAAATTCCTTTTTCGGGATGAGGACCATATTAGTATGCGTAATGTACCTAGGGAGTTCCTGACCACAGAAGAATGCCCTCACTACCGATATGATGTCAGTAGCAACAATATCCCAACATTTTTGAAAAAAACATCCCGTAAAGCCATCTGGGCCCGCTGCATTACTTCCACTAAGCTCAAAAACTGCATTCCTCACCTCTTCATTTTCAGGGAGCCTAGTTAATTCGACATTCTATTCCTCGGTGATCAGCTTCGGGATATGTTCTAACATTGAGAAGTCTTGACTACCTGACTCCTCCATGAACTTCTTAAAAAAGAACTCAGTAGCTTTTTCCCCAATTTCCTCTGTTGTTCTGAGGGGAGCCCCTTGCTCATCTTCAATATCATTTAGTAAAAGCCTTTTCCTTCTCCCTTGAACGTAAGAATGGGAAAACTTAATATTCTTGTCTCCCTGAGCAAACTAGTTCATTCCCAATTTTTTCTTCCAAAACTCCTCTTCCAGCTTTAGATATATTTTAAGTTTTGCCTCCACCCTACTCAATTCCGCTTTATTTTCAGGAGTTGGATCAACTTCTAGCTGTGCTTCTTTCACTTGAATAATATCCTCCAGATTGGATTTCTTGACAAAGATGTTCCCAAACTCTTCCCTACTCCAATCCACCAGGGCCCTTTTAATCCTTTTCATCTTGGCATGTAGTTCAATAAAGGGGGTGCCTACAAAGTCCGTCTTCCAGTTATCTTCCATCACACTTCTAAAATTCTTGTAATTACTCCAGAACGTGAGGAATCTGAAAGGCTTAATAATGTTTCTCCCCCCAGGCTGACAACTGATATGAATAGGGGCATGATCCGAGCCCTGTCCGAGGAGATGTTGTACCCTACTATTTGGAAAAATGTCAGTGAATTCAGCATTCACCAATATTCTATCCAGCCTTTTAAAAATACAAGCATCATTAATTCGACCATTCCACCAGGTATAACTACTACCAGTAAACATGACTTCCGATAGTGCACAATTGCTAATGCACTGGGCAAAGTCGACTGCCTCTTGTAAGGTAAACTTCAATCCTCTAAGGTTTTCTTTCTCATTAAGAATGACATTAAAATCCTCTCCTACCAACCAAGGTGAGCTTTGGGTATTTAGGCTTTCCAACTCTTCCCATAACTCCAGTCTGTCCATCAGATTACACTTAGCATACACTGGCGTGATAAAGAAGTTCTTGTCAAACTTGTTGAATTTTATGGTAATTTGCTGCGGTGAATCCTTGATCAAATTCCCACACCAATCATTATTCCAAAAGATCCAAATCTTTCCCGTACAGTTTGCCATAACATTGTCAAAATTTAACTTTCTTTTGTAACCTTCTAGCTCAATGGGGTCTTGGAAAGGTTCCATTAAAACTATAAAGGAATAGTGATATCTTCTATGTAGGTCTCTTAGTATCCCAAATGCATTTTGGGTATTGACCAACCTAATGTTCCAGAATAATGCTTTGTCAATCATTGATCACAGCTGATGGCCCTATCCTTGCTGCTCCTTGTTTTCACCTGTAACGGTATCATCGATCTACCCCGTTTTGCTTTAAGGCTATGGGTATGTCTTGGGGATAGATCCCCCGCCTTGCTGACTTGCATTATATTAAACTCTAGTCCTTCTCTTTCATCCACTTCAATGTCCTAGGCAAATTCCTCCCCTCCTATTCCTTTTGTCAAGGAATCAGTTGAGGAATCTTCAGCTTCCTCATTTTTCCCCTCCCTAGAGCCTGTCCTATCCTATTTTTCAAAGATTGCAAATTGCCTCCCTTCAGTCTGGCCTTTCTCACTTTCAGCTGTCTTACCCCTGTTTGTTGAATTACTTCCTTGTACTGTGACTTCCACTGGACTGTTTTGACATTGTTGCTGCCCTGTCCCCTGCTGTCCCTGATCTTTGTCCTTGTCAAAAGTTTCCATAACCCATTCCTTAGTCGATTGATTATGACCTGTATCCTTGGTTTGATCTATCGGATGATTTGATTCTCTTCTTTCCGTTTCCAGTTAATCAAATTTGTTCTTGGTCTGAATAATTGGGCCTTTGTATTGCCATTTCTGCTGGCCCTTACCTTTACCAGGCTTTCTCATTTGCTCCATGAATCCCTCCTCCGCTTTGTTCTCCCCATTTTTCTTTGTCTCCTGCGGGTTCCCTGCATCAGTTATCTTGTCACTTTCTTTGCCCTTCAGATTTGCTTCTCTGCCCTTCAGATTTGCTTCTCTGTTCTTTTTTCCATTGTATAATTCTGGATGATTCACATAGCATTGCACCTCATCATGACCTTGAATCATGCAAGTGGAACAGTACTTTGGCAGGTAATCATTAGGGGTGGGCAAAAAACCGGAAAACCAAAAAACCGAGCCGAACCGAACCGAACTAATTCGGTTTTTTGGTTTTTCGATTTGATTTCAGTTTTTTTTCTTCGATTTTTCGGTTCTTCGGTTCGGTTCTCGCTGTAAGGGTCCCGAAACCGAGGTGCACCAAAAAACCAAAGTTTTATATAATTTTTTTAAAAAAAAATTATATATATATATATATTAGACCAAAAAAATAAAATTATATATATAGATAAATCAATTAGCAATTAAATCATTCATAAAACAAGTCAAA
>JBCEWC010018987.1:0-11663 GCA_038996855.1 Solanum aculeatissimum
CAACTCTAGTTGGGTTCTATATTTGGTCAACGACCGCTTTGCATCTAAGTTGAGGTGTAAATTTGGGCGTACCACTAGTCTGGCGCAGATACAGATAAGTAAGGAAGTGATGCAAGAACTTGTGCAGATCAATACTAACGTGGAGATGTTGATGAAGCAAAATCTGGAACGAGTAATTGTAGTAGCTCATCAGCCCCCACGACTACCCATGTAAGAGGAACCATATTATGAGAAATAAACTATTTTGTCGCTAATCAGATAACGAGTTTCTGGACCAACGCCCAAGGGTCCAATCAAGACTTTTGGCACCAAGGTCAAGGGAACCAAGGTTAGAACTTTGGGAGTGATGGCGCCTTCAGAGATAACAACAGGGGAGGCTATTATGATATGAATAGGGGACTAGATAGAGATATTGAATGGGGTCACAGTTATGGCTTCAGAAATGGTCCATATGTTCCACTGCACAATCGAGATTCTAGCACTGGCTCATCTTGCATGGAGAAAATATTTGATCATCTGCTGAAAAAGGCTGACACTCGGGATGAGACACTAAGGAGGATAAAGTCCGACATCTCCAGCATTAAATCAAAAGATTAAGTCTCATTCGGTGGCTATCAAGCAACTTAAGTAGCAGTTTGGTCAAATATCAACTTAATTGAACCAGCACCTGAAAGGTATGTTACCCAGCAATACAATTCAAAATTCTAAGAATGAGGTAAAGTGTATGGAAATTACGACTTGCGATGGAAAGAAAACCATTGATCCTCCGATGCCAGTAGATGATAATGATGCTAGTAAGAAGACTGTCGAGGGAAATCAAACTGAGACTAGAGAAGTTCGTGTGAAGAATGAGGAGAAATAAACACAGTGCCTAAGCAATTGAGACCCATTCCTCAACCTCCTCCTCTCTTCCCTTAAAGACTCACAAAAAAGAGGAGGAAGGTAAGTTCAAACACTTTCTCTCCATGTTGAAGAAACTCTGATCTCGTTGATTGAGGCATTAGAGAAGATGCCTAGGTATGTGAAGTTTATGAAAGATATGGTTTACAAAAAAACATGCTGTGAGTGAGGAGCTCTCACAAGCGCTCCAACATTATAGTGCAATTTCGACTAGGTCCTTGGTGCAGAAATGAGACCCTGGAGCATTCACCATTCCCTACACCATAGGTGATGTTGAGTTCGCAAGGGCATTGTGTGATCTCGGTGCCAACATAAATTTGATGCCCCTTGTGATCTTCAAAATACTTGGTCTGGCAAACTGTACCCCGACGAGCATGAGACTTTTGATGGTTGACCACACACAGTGAAGAAGTTGTGGGGATACTGTATGAAGTCCTTGTCAAAGTTGACAATTCATATTCCCCATAGACTTTGTAATCCTAGATTGCGAGGTCGACTTAGAAGTTCCAATCATCTTAGGAAGTCTTTTCCTAGCCACTGGGTGAAACCTAGTGGACATGGAATCAGGCCAACTCAAGTTTAGGTTGAATGATGAAGAAGTCATTTTCAATGTCTACTAGTCAATGAAGAGGCCAGAAGAGCTAAGGATAGAGGTTTGGGCCATTGATAAAGTCTGAGTAGTCATATGGTCCAAGTTATGCCATGACAATAAACCAGGCACTACTTGGGAGACAACCTAAGATACTGTGTAATAGTAGTAGTTCTATTTTGTTTTTAGCTTTTGGACTTGTAGCTAGTTTGATTTTTTTTCTTTTATGATTGTAGCATGTGGACATTGGATTGGTGACATATAGAGTAACAATGTGTTTTGTAGGTTCTGCAAGTGCAAGACTAAGTCAACCATCTTGGGCTAAAAAGACAAGAAGGAGCGATTCTACAACTGATTATGCGGGTTGTACATCATTGTACAACCCGTATGCCATCTTATAGAACATTCCAGGGAGCAAAACTTTGTGAATTCCAGTCCACAAGCCAACTTTACGGTTGATACATGATAGGTAGGGTGTTTATACTATGTATCAGGCTAGTTTAGTTTTAAATTTAGTAATTATTCATGAATGTGATTTTATTGCCTATGTCCAAATTGAACTAGGTAGCCGGAAACTATTTGGGTAGCCGAATAATATTTGAATAATGTTGCATGCGAATAAAATGAATGAATTTAATTGCAAAATAGTCATGTGATTGCTTGAAATTATTGGTCTTGATAAAATTATTGAAATAGGGTCGGACCGTTAGGAATGCATATTGAATCATTTTCGATGGGGTTGATATTGAACAAGTGCATGCGGGGATGGGTTGTGTGTGTAAAATTATGATTTGGGGTGTGTGCGTCTTGCTTCGATGCTGCAAAATTAATGCAAAATGGTCATTATGGGATTTGTATGATGGATCTAGAAAGGTTGAGGTGTGGAAGTTCAATTCACGAGGGTTTTCTATGGCCCATGGATTAATCCACAAGTCGTACTTACCCCTCGTAGAACATTCTAGAAACTAATATTTTTGGGATAACATTAGACGAGACCTTCTGCGAGTCATAATAGGTCTCATAGAATTCTGCCTAGTTGAAGCCTGATCTGAACTCCCATCTACGACTCAGTACATGACCCATAGAGTCTTC
This sequence comes from Solanum aculeatissimum, assembly GCA_038996855.1. NCBI lineage: Eukaryota > Viridiplantae > Streptophyta > Magnoliopsida > Solanales > Solanaceae > Solanum > Solanum aculeatissimum. The sequence goes on from JBCEWC010018987.1 coordinate 2,582, forward strand.
TACGAGTCATACCTGGCCTCGTAGATGAAATTCTAGTAGTTTTAAATGTTTGATACTACTTCCACGAGGGCCCTTTATGGCTCGTAAATCACTCTACAGATCGTAAAAAGGCACTCGTAGATCCTTACCTACCCAGTCATGTTATGACTTTTGTTTTCATTTTTCGTTCATAGGACTAATTAGTGTGATGAATGTGTGCTTTGCAGGTACTATGGCTCCTCGACAAAGAAGAGATGAGATCAACGCCATGAGGGTTTGCCTACGGGACGAGCCTACAGACTCAGAGGCTGCCCCTGAGACTAGTGGATCAGTTAAGGAGCTTGACGTCTAGCCTGATTCAGACGACGAGCTAAGATAGACTTGGGCCACCACCAGAAAAGCCAGTCTCAGGCTATAGTGATTCGCCCTCCCCAATCTGATGAGAGAGGTGACAGGGCCAATAACTTAGTACAGATGACTTCTTCCGAGAGAGGTTCTGGGTCCGAATTTGAAGAGGGGTCAAACTCCGCTTTATCTTCAGCCCCTCGAGCACCAGTCTAACTACCAGATACATGAGTTAGCAGGTGGTGCGTCAAGGGCATGCAGACTCTCTATGCAGAGAATATTCAATGGAATGAGAGAGGTCATCCTGCTCATTCCATCTTCGAGAAGCCGCGAGTCATCATGACTAGACTCGACAGTGTCCTAAGGCTCGAGGACACTATTTCTCGTTACAAGATCCTATGGCTTCCAGAGCTATCAAGGAGGTATTCACTGATGATGGTAAGAGAGTTCTTTGCTTGTTATGCCACCACCGTACACAACACTCTTCTCAAGGGGAAAAAGCCTCTCACCCAACCCAAACTTACACATGTGATGGTGAGAGGCTGACAGGTGGATATTTCTGAGGAGACCATCCACTGGATGCTATTTGGGCCCCAACTTTCATCCCTTAGGTCCACAATAGAGTTTGATCAGAGGGTGGTGCAGACTAGAGACTTGGGTATTATGAGGGACCCAGATCGATGAGCCGAACTTATGAGATGGGTTTCCGAGCTGATCGCAGCTAAGGGGCTCGACCTCGCATGGATAACTACTTTGGCAGAGCCTATAGTAAAGGCTTCCTTTAGTTTTCCCGCCAAGTTCTGGTGGGCAGTTGTTAGATCACGAATCTGCCGATGCTTGCAGATAACACTTTGATGCGGACCATTCTGTTTTGCTAGCCAGCATCCTAGCTGGTTACGATATTGATTGGGTTGCATTAATTTCAGAGCAGATTCATGAGGCAGCCTTGAAGAGGTCCACAACCATCCCCTTCCCATGCCTTATTTACCGCTATGTTTAGAGGCGAGAGTGGAGCTCCTTCACCACGTGGAAATGAAGGTAGAGGTTTAAAGAACTCTTGATGCTATCCTGATCAAGGATGATGATAACGCGGTTGCACTCTAGCGGGTACCCAAACCACCAGTACCTATACCAGAGATGTTTGCCCTAGTGCCACCACCTGAACTATCTACCACCACCACCACTGTTGCACCTACTGCTGAGGGTCCCCCCACAGGCTGAGACAGTTGTGGAGAAGGGGACCATTACTGATATTCCTGCCCCAGAGGCCACACTTACTCCATTAGCACCCATAGGCATGGAATTTATGTTTGTGGCATCACTACAGGCCCTGGTGCAGCGACAGGCCCGCACTGAGTCATAAATGCCTCAGTTATTGTAGAAGTTGAGGCCCTGGGTCCACCAGGTTATTTCTGAGGCAGAGATTCACATGCAAGAATTCACGGTCGTAGCTATTCAGGACTGACTTAAACTTGTGGACGCTCGCATAGATGTATTTGAGAGGCGGGTCTAGAAGAGCCTCAACACAGTGAGGCCTATTAATTTGACGGTCATCCAGATGGAGATTCAACAGTTCCGAGCCCAAATGACTGCAGCACTGGTTGCACCAGTTGTTATCCCACCGGCGGTGTTATTGAGACGGTGGTCAACCTATTCGCTCCAGAGGAGCCACCACTACCTTTCCTTAGGAAGAGGTTGTTACCCCCTGGAAGGGTACCCTAGATGTGGCCCGCACTCAGAGACTATTTCTAGCCCCCAAGCAAACCACTCAGCTTTATCACATTCATTCAATCGCAATCTAATAGAGGAAGATATCAATAACAAAGAATACTCAATGAAATGAAATGACAATATGAAAATTTAGGTCAAAGGCCAAACAATCTATCCATCAACGAAGTAAGACTAGTGTGAGAGAAACTAGCCAAACATAACATCCAATCATAACTTGGCAGTCTAGTCTATGAAGCCTCTAAACATCTGACTAAGTGATGCCAATGACAGGTCCATGGCTACCTAAAAAATAAAATAAAAAGTCTAAACTCAAAGCTAAAAGATAAAATATGTCATCCTCCGAAAGTAGGGGAGGACTCACCAATCAACTGAATGTCATAGGTCCTCAACGATACACTTGTTGATGATTACTAGTACCTGTCTCTACATCATGAAAAGATGCAGCCCCAAATGGGTGTCAGTACGTGGAATGTACTAGTATGTAAAATGGCAGAATGAAACATATAAAGGCAGAACAACATCAACTCAAAGTAACTCAACTTAAGAAATAGGAAGCTCAATCATCAAGTCAAGAGTCTAAAGTAAGAAATATAATTTAGACAATGACCACTCATATATCGTCTAATCGAATCCACTCAAAGTACTATCAACGCCTACATGGGAGTTTCTCTAATCGACAACCATCACCTATGAGCCAGTGATGATACAACGAAGCGATGTTATTTCCACATCCATCCAATACCTTTCTAGGGTAAAGGATTTCCCATCAGTGGATCCTCAATAATAACATCAAGTCCTCTTTTCGGGATAATAAGAAAACATTCGATTTTTCAGTTCAATCCTCTCATATGCTGACAACGTAGTTATTGAGTTTGAGTTGCGCTTACTCATACTCAATTCAGTGCTCAATACTCCTCCCAAGGCTCATTATGCTCATAAGACCTCAACTCTTTGGTTAACTCATTCATCTAGTCGTATTGGACATTCGTCAACTCAGTTCATCACATTAATCATTAATTCTTTGGTTACATTCTTTTATGGTTCAGTTCTTGACTCATAAAGAATCAATCATGCATCATTCGAACTCATAGCATTCAAGAAACAATAATAAAGTTAAAATATTTAAGGATTCTATATACTCTTTAGATTCAAATTTTACTCATGTATACTCATTTAAATGCAATATGTAAAAATAACAAGAATTCAGTCTAGGGTTTATGTAGAAAAAACAAAATCATCAATTTCTAGTATGTACTTCATAAAAACTGTAATTCACATAAAATTATGTAGATATATGTTAGAATTTAAGAAAAACCTTCAAGAAACATCCATGAAAAACTCAATTCATCAACAATTCCATCAATTTAGGTTATGGGACACATGAAAGAACAAACTCCATGTTTTAGTTAGCCTTATATACTCAGAAGTAGAAGAAATGATCAAACTTCAATCTGTCCTCATGTTTGTACTCAAAACCCTCATTTTCCTCTCCTCTCCGTTGCTCTCAAGAAATCCCAAAGCGTGAAGAATGATAAAAAATAAGGTAGGGTGCTATTTTAGGACTTAAATTCAGTTCAAAACGGCAAAGGGTTGGATTAAAAAGTGATAGGAATGGACAAAATTATGCTTATTAAAAACTGCTGACCCGACTTATGAGACCTCTTTACGGTTCGTAAGTCATTCTATGGGTCGTAGATCTATCTCGTAAGTAATGGGTGAAAATAGTTTGGTTACTAGAACATTCTACGAAACACCTCTATGGGCCAGGGAACTTTCCACCACTCATGAGACACTTCTGTAAACTTTTGGGCATATTGTTTAGGTTACTGGAACCTTTCACGAGACCCATCCACGACTCGTAAAAGGCTTCACGACCCATAGATAGATTTGTGAGGTCTGAAGCTAAAATTTGATTTTCTGGACCTTTCCACGAAACCTCACTTTACGGGTCGTACTTTAATTTATGACCCGCATGTGGTTTCGTGGAACTACTCTGCTCTGGCAGTGTTAAGTAAAATGGTTATAACCATTGACTCCGAACTCTAAATAAGGTGAAACTAGTTGTGTTGGAAAGATAATTCAAAGAGATTTTATTTGGTAGATCATGGGACATCTAATTCTTTGTGTGATAAGAGTTATGATCATTTAAAGTCAACTCTTGCATAATCTATCACTATAAACTCAATTTATAGGAAGGTTTTGAACTCGTCTTAGTGTTAGAAGTCTCTTATGACCCCAATAAACTTATCATATATGAGAATGAGTCTCGAAACATAGGTACATGTGAGGATAGAGTTATTTGGTATCAAAGAGGCCCCGCACGAATGACCATGATGCTGTGTGATATGAGACTGGGCTAACAGAAGAGCAGGAGCTCAAACTTGCTCGTTTGAAATCGAGGCAGGATGAGGAGGTATGACTAGCTCATGAGCTTGAGACAGTGAGGGGTATTGGACCCTCAGGACACATTCTTACAGTTTATTAGTCCACCAAACATGTGGAGGGTGTACATTCCTAGATAGAGAGAGTCACTTAGGCGCCCAAGTATGTTCTTGATGACCCCTGTTCCTTATTTTTGATATATTGTGTGCAATGGAAAAAATGCACATCTTTTTCGATGGGGTGTGGGTAGTTATAGGCCTCGGTGAAGTCTGGGTAGCCTTGGCCTATAACTATCCCAATTTTTTATTCCAAAGAGTTTTCTTGCCCGTGTTCGTTTTCCTTGTGGATATTTACTTTTTGTTGATCTGATATGTTTAGGATGTTTTGGTAGTATTAGTAGTAGATAGTACTGATTTCCAATGGCATATGTTTGTTTTTGTTGATAAAATGACACCCACAAAAATTTTTAATTAGTTAGTTTTGATAGAAACTATGCATGATTAGTTGTTTGACAGTGCTTGTTTTGATAAGTTAGGCTTAATTGTGATAAAAAGCTTGATCTGAATAGTTTGTGTTGACATGTATGCAGTGCCATGTGTGAGTGAGCTTCAATTGCATGATTCATATACTATATTTCAATTCAGAACTTGGCTTATTACTTTGACTTAGACCATAGATGAGTTGGTTAGGAAAGGATCTTAGGCCATTGTTTTTAATAGTCCACTTAGCCTAAATAACGGACCCAATGTGTTGTATGTCCTTTGATCCCTGTGTTTGAGCCTTGCATAGATCTCTTTCTTTGTAAATACCCAAGTAACCTTGCCTTGATAAATGATAAGTCCTAAAATTGGCCCTGGTCCTTCCTTGAATATTGTGCATCTCGACTGAAGCAAAAAACATAAGTTGAGGGTGGCTATCAAAAGTGGCCCTGGTTCTGAGGATGGATATTGTGCACCTCAACTCAGGCCAAAAGCCTAAGTTGAGGATGACTGGTGATAGAAAAATCATGAAAAGAGGAGGAAACTAGTGATACAGAAAAGGGGAAGAAAATATGCTAAAGGGTGCGAGAAATTTTTTAAAAAAGTGCCTAATCAGTGTGCTAAGAAGGAAAAAACTTTGAAAAAATAAAGGCATTATGCAAAATGAAAATAAAGCACCCTAAAAAGCTTAAAAGGGGAAGAAAAAGGGGGAATGAGAAAAAGGAAAGGTTGGTTGGGAAAAAGTGTAGAAAACGCAATGTCAAGGAGAACCATTAGTCACTATATTCCTAAAATATCATACCAAAGCGCCTAAGCCTACGTTATAAGCCTAGAAAGTCCTAAAGTGATCCTAGTCCAACTAGTCGAAGGTATTAGTTGTGAGAGCCTATGGTATTGGTCACAATATTTGAATATCATTTGTGAAAGTAAGTATTGTAGTATTGTCCCAAGTACTAAATTTGATAATATCATCCAGAGTGAGGAATGAGACTTCTTTTTGTAAGGGCACTTGCATTGCATTGTTGGTATCTGACTAAGTTAATGATTGTAGATTATTTGTGGTTGCATAACTTATCATAGTTGCATTGTTGGATATATTGGTTTGTATAGGTTTGCATGATAGCTATCTAATATGTATTTGAAAGTGTTGTGGGTATCTGTGCTTTAGCTTGGTGAAATTTGTGCCATTAGGTTGTGGTCTGTGTTTCTCTGTACGACCTATATAGATTGAGTCCGTCGCTTGAGGAAAAGTAACAATTTTAAGTTGAAAGTGTTGATGTGTTGTCAAAATACAACCCTTTTGATGCTTAAAACTTGGAATTTTGTGTGTTCTCAAAGCGATGTTAGTAGATTTGATGTGTTTGTTTTGTAGGATTTTAGTGTTGGCATAATTTTTGGGCAAAGTATGCTGAAACAATAATTTTTTATGATCCACAGATCCCTTTACGGGTTGTGGAAATGTTCATAGACCATAGACGAGGAGTCGTAGTAATTTCCAGTGAGAGTGAATCTTCTAATTCAAACTCTACGAGGAGACAGACGAGTCGTAAATCATTTCATGAGTCGTAGAGTGTCGTCGTACCCTGAGGATAAAAAAGTGGAGAAGTTATAAAATTCCATCACACGAAACCATCTACTAGCCGTAGAATCCTACACGGACCATGGAAAGGTCTCGTAGAAGCAGTCTCTAAAATCCAATTGAAGTCCATGAAACCCCGACACACGAGCCGTCGATTGAAGCACGAGTCGTAGACTTGCCCGTGGAGTGTGCTGACGCAATTTTTCTATTCCGTTTTGATTTTGTATTTTAGACATTATAAATAGGTGTTTAGGTTACTTTTCATTAAGTTTCGAGAAATTCGTACCAGTTCATAGTTTTTAGTAGTTTTAGAGAGAGAAACACTTTGGTGTTCTTGATTTGTATTTTGATTGCTATTTGAAGAGTTGGATTTCTTGTTTATCAATTCCTTTGTGTAAGTGTTAAATTATGTTATTCTACTTCATAATTCTTGCATCTACACTGATCATGCTTAGTTAAATCCACAACTAGGCTTGTGGGAACTATGAAGAACTAACAAAGTAAAATCGAATAATTCGTAATTCTTGGAAGGTGAGTTAGGATGTATTAGTTATTTCTCTTCACTTTAACTATTTTTTTTATAGAGACCTACATTAGAACATGCCTAGTGTTACTTGCTGGATCAAGGAGGTAATGAATAGAAAAAGAGGATAATTAACAGGATTCGATTGAGTTGTTCTCGTCTAATCAACCAAATCGGATCATAGGAAGGTTCCACTTGGATAAAAAGGTAAGGCTTAGTAATGTCACATTACGGAGACGAATCAAGTTCTGTGATGAAATTTACCTATACACTGGATCAAAGGTTTAGGTAAACCTAACTTACTGTCCTACATCTACACACTGAAAAAGATTGCAATAATCACTACTAAAAAACTGTGAAAAAGTGATGGAATGCATCTCCCCAAAAAGCAACAAACTAAAGGACGCAGTTTGTCACTTTTTTATTTAATTTATTTTTTAAATTAATTTAATAATTAAAAGCGACGGACAGTGTCTACATGTCCATCCTAATTTTTGGCGGATTTTTTCGCTAATTTTTTTAATTAATATATATTTATTTAGTTAAAAAGCGGTGTCATCCGTCACAATTTTTTTTAATTTTAAAATTTGTGACGGACTTGATGATACCATCCATCGCTTTTAAAAAAAAATAATTATAATTTATTTTAAATTGCGACGGACTACGTCGCCCAGTCCGTCACAATTTTGGTCAATGGTCAAACTCATTTAATGAAAGGTGACACTGTATGTTGCCCTCCCCTAATATAAATGTTCATTTCAGCCCTCACCCGTCCCATTTTTTCTCATTTCCTAAAATATTTCCCTCTCTCACTACAAACCCTAGCCCCTCCCCCTGCCCCTGCCCCATTTCGGACTTTGATCGTCAAACGCCGCTGCCGTCCGCTGCTCCGGTGCCCCTCCCCATCAATCTAAGGTACTAATTTTCTTTTTCTTCTTGCACCATTTTGGTATATTTTTAGTTATATTTTTGTTCTTTAAAAACTATGAATTTTGTAACTTATTAACTAGTTTATTTCACTTTTCTTGTTGATATTATGATATTACAAACTTATTTTGTATTGATTATTTTGCTTTTATGGCTATACTTTAAATTTTAGTTTTTTGAAATTAGATTATGAATTGGATACTTTTGTGTTAGAATACTATTGTTATGGAGTTACAATGGTATTAGCATAGTTAATTTGTATATGTTGTGTGAATTATTAGTGAATAAATATTTTAGGGTTTTAGTTTGAATTTGAGATTTTCTGAATGAGCTTGTAAATTGGGTATTTTTTAGTTGAAATTGAATTGTTGTTGAATTAGTAAGAATTGTTGGGATTTTAGAACTTGACCTAAAATTCAAATTCCAAATTAAATGTAAGTTCAAGTTAAACACTACTAAAGTTAAACTTAACAAACCCTAAATTCAAGTTCTACATTATATACAAGTTCAAAGTTCACAAATAAAGTCCAAGTTCTAAAATCCTAATTTCAAGTTCTAATGAAATTAAATCTAACTTCAACTTAAATTAAAAAATCCTAAAGTTCAAACTTAAGTATTACTAATTAAAGTTCAAATTTTATAGTACATTCAACTTCTAATCAGTTCACAACTTAAAATATTCAACTTCCAAATTAAATCTAAGATCAAGTTATAAACTACTAAAGTTCAACTTAAATAAAAAAATCCTAAAGTTCAAGTTTTAAATTATATATATCTAATAAAAATTTACAACTTGAAGTTCAAGTTCTATAAAATCCCAAAGTTCAAGTTCATAATTAAATTAAGTTCAACTTAAAAAATCCTAAAATCCAACTTTTATACTACATTCAACTTAATTCAAAGTTCACAACTTAAAATTCAAGTTCCAAATTAAATTTAATTAGTTCAAGTTAAACACTACTAAATTAAAGTTAATTAAACTTAACTAATCATAAACTTCAAGTTCTACATTATACAAGTTCAAAGTTAACAAATAAAGTTCAAGTTCTAAAATCCTAATTTCAAGTTCTAATGAAATTAAATCTAACTTCAACTTAAATAAAAAATCCTAAAGTTCAAACTTAAGAAATACTAATT
>JBCEWC010018988.1:0-11662 GCA_038996855.1 Solanum aculeatissimum
ATGATGGCTTGATCGAGGACTTTCGGGTTCTCCTTCGCCATGTCACATCTAGGCCCCTATCCGGGTCGTGACAATATTAAACAATCATATTTTCATCTACATAACAACTAGTTATTTATCTATTTTATACGAGATATGATTGTATACACAAATTAAAATTACAATAAGTATTGATTTAAGTAATAATATATAAAATTATTAACTTTTCACAAGATGTGAAATTATTATCAAGCGAATATGTTACTGTCATATATGAATGAGTTATTTATTAGTAGAATCAAATAGTTTGTGATTAATTGTGATCAAAATAATATATTAAAATTAATCATCCTTTGAAAGACTCATTTTATCAATAAGTGTCAATATATTTCAATAAATTAGTGTCCAATTGAGGTTCTAGTATAAACAATTCTTAGTTTCTTAAATAACGTACGGTTATTTATGCTAAACAATCATGTGTTCATCTACACAACTACTAGTTTATCTATTTTATATGAGATACGATTGTATAAGCAAATGAAAATTACAATAAGTATTGATTTAAATAATAATATATAAAATCATTAACTTTCACAAGATGTGAAATTATTATCAAGCGAATACGTTACTGTCATATATGAATGAGTTGTTTATTAGTAGAATCAAGTAGTTTGTGATTAATTGTGATCAAATCAATATATTGAAATTAATCATCCTTTGAAAAACTCCTTTATTCAATAAATGTCAATCTATTTCAAATGTGTTGAATAAATTAATGTCCAATTGAGGTTCTAGTATAAAAAATTCTTAATTGCTTAAACACCTTACGGTAATGTCCAATTGATGTTCTAGTATAAACAGTTGTTAGTTGCTTAAACAACTTACGGTTGTTTATGCTAAACAATCATATTTTGATCTACACAACCACTAGTTGTTTATCTATTTTATACAAGATATGATTGTATAAAAAAATTAAAATTACAATAAGTATTGGTTTAAATAATAATATATAAAATCATTAATTTTTCACAAGATGTGAAATTATTATCAAGTGAATAAATTAATGTTGTATATGGATAAGTTGTTTATTAATAGAATCAAAGAATTTGTGATTAATTGTGATCAAATCATTATATTAAATTAATCATTCTTTGAACGACACTTTTTTTTACTATGTGTCAATCTATTTTCAAATGTGTTCATCCAATTAATGTCCAATTGAGGTTTTAGCATAAACAATTCTTAGTTGTTTAAACAACTTACAGTTGTTTATGTTAAACAATCATATTTTCATCTACACAATCACTAGTTGTTTATCTATTTTGTACGAGATATGATTGCATAGGAAAATGAAAATTATAATAAGTATTGGGTTAAATAATAATATATAAAATCATTAACTTTTCACAAGATGTGAAATTATTATCAAGTCAACTTGCCCCTAATAAGTTAGTATTGTATATGATTAAGTTGTTTATTAGTAGAATAAAAGAATTTGTTATTAATTGTTATCAAATTATTATTTTAAAGTTAATTACCCATTGAAAGACCATTTTTATCAATATGTATTAACATATTTTCAAATGTGATCTATAATTAATGTCCAGTTGAGTTTCTCATAAAAACAATTCTTAGTTGTTTAAACAACTGACTGTTGTTTATACTAAACATTCATGTGTAAACAACTTGTATTTATGTAGGCAATCACCAGTTGTTTACCTACAATGAAAGCAATCCTGTTCACATGTAAACATCAGTAGTCAAAATAATTTAGATAGAAAATTGATTCAGTCAGAAATACGTCACAAATTAATTTAGCTACAACTAAAAATTCAAGAAGCTACACTTGTTCTTGTTCCTCCATTTTGTCTCACAAGATAAGGACATGTAGTTCTTTTGTGGCCATACCTTTTGCATATCGAGCATTTGTTTTTTCTCTTTTTTGAATCCCGTTCCAAGATTGAAGGCACCCTTTTTATCTTCTTTCTTCCTGGTTTGATCACCACATATGGACAAGGTATTTTACTATCTAAAAGCTCTGGAGGAAGCTCCCAAAATTTTTCAGATGGCACTGGATGAATTGACTTTTCATATGCTTATTTATATCTCCATGCTGTATAATATGGAGAAATAAAGTCATAAATTCTTATTCCATAATCATCCCCAAATTGAGTTCTTATTGCTGCAATAGCATGTGGATAAGGTATTTTGTCCAAGTCAAACTCTTTACACAAACATGTTTTATTGCTTAGGTCAACCATTGTCACTACACCATGATCAACAATACTGAAAGTGTGAATATTTATTTGATGGGCCAAAAGCGTATTATTGATCGTCATATTTTTCATTATTTGTTTTCAGCTGAAGGAATACAAATGGTTGTTGAGTTGTCCATCTCCACACACCTCTTATGAAATTTTTGAGCAAATCTTTTATTTATGGAATTAAACAGAGCAGTAATAGGAATCTCTCTTTCCTCCAAAAACATTGAGTTAACCAACTCTGCAATATTAATGGTCATCACATCATATCTGAAACAAGAAAAAAATATATATGTTAGCTAAGAATCAGAACTATAAATAAGTAGAGAGTGCTTAAACAAGTTACTGTTGTTTAGTCTAAACAAATAGTATTTGTTTAAACAATTACAAGTTGTTTATGTGTACCTGTTGCCAGAAAAATATGCTCTACTCCATTTGTCAAAACCAACTTCCTCAAGATATTCAGCAACATCCCTATTTAAATCCTTGATTTGTTGAAAATGATCATTAAACTCATCTATTCGATATGCTTTTGCTGCATCGTAAAAATGATGAATCCAATCTCCACAGTGAAATTTTTTACGAATGCTTTCACCAAGGTGTCTCATGCAAACTCCATAATGAGCTTCAGTATATATGTGTGAAACAACTTTTTTAATAAAAGCATGTCGATTTGAAATAATGCACAACTCATCACTGCTGGGAACAATATCAAGCAATTTTCTAAAAAAGTATTGATAAGACACATCACATTCTGAATTGACTACACAAAATGCCACAGGAAAAATGTGATTTTGTGTATCCTGTGCCATAGCGGACAACAACACTCCGCCATACTTTCCACTCAAATGTGTTCTATCAACAGCTAAAACTTTTCTTGTGTAAACAAATCCATCAATTCAAACTCCATAAGACACAAAAAATATAGGAACCTTCCAGAATCATCAACCTTCAAATCTGCCTTGCTTCCTTCATTTACTACATGAATCATATAACGATATTTATTTATAACTTCATATCCATGTTCTGGAGTTTCATTTGTCAAGGACTTTGCAATCCGACTACCCATCAAATACTTCCAGTAGTTAATTTGACATCCTAATTCTACATGGAATTTTTTCTTGATATCTTTTGTAGATAGACCTTTTTCTTCAACAAATGCATTTTCAATGTATTTAGCAATGACGTCAGCTGATGCATGTCTATGATGACTTGTCAAATGGTGTACTCCATATGTGTGCATATTGTTATACTTAGTTATACAAAATCTATCGACACCCTTATACTTCACAGCTCGCAGTCGCCATTTGCAATTCTTATCTGCACATTTGACATTGTAGAATTTCTTTGTATTTTTGACATACTCAAAACAAAAGTTATTCTTTACGGCAACAAGCTTCAATGGAACTATCAATTCATGTTTCTTTCTGAAAGTTAAACCCTTAAAGAATTTCGTGCCATCTTCATAACTGTGACAACTTTGTGTTGAGCCTTCATCCCTTTGAGAGGATGTTGCACTTTCTTTTGTCACTTCAATACCTACAGTATTGTAATTAAACTCAGGTAACTATATATTTATTGTATTCTCAACTGCTTCTTCTAGTTCTGCTACATCTATGATATTGTGATCAAATTAGGGCACATCTGAAGTAGCTTCTCCTGCTAGTTTATAACAAAATTCAAAAAACTTAACAACTTCTTCTCGCTCAACTATATTGTTGGCAATTTCTGGAAATACTCCAATCATTTCATCAGATTCAGAAAGTTCTAAAGGCTCAATTTCAATCACATTTACTCTTAGAATAGGCAAAAGACCAAGTTTATCAAAATCAGATAAATAAAAGTGCAAATCATCATCATCTTTTATTTCAGAAAAGGGAGCTTTTTGAGATGCAACAATGTTGAGCATGTAAGTTACTAAAAGATTCTTTGGCTCACAATTTAACTTACACTTGGTAATTATGATATTAACGAACTCATCATATGTAATATCTTTCCTCATCCGTATCGGTATTGTACGACCACCCTTCGACTTCCAACTATAACTCTTATCAGTCTCTATCCATTCACCATGTAAATCAATCCCTAATAAAATTTGATCCTCCATTAATTATCACAATACCTGCAACTATTATAAAAATACATATATTAAAAATATTAACAATATTATAATTAGTATATATAATTTTTTGTGTGTAAACAACATGTGGTTGTTTAAAAAAAATATGATTGTTTACATAAAATATATTAGTATAGTACAAACTGTTAATATAAACATCATGTGATTATTTAAACAAAGTATGATTGTTTACATGAAGTATGTTTGTACGGTGCAAATCCTTAATATACACATGTGAATATATGTAAACACCATACATTTGTTTAAACAACATATCGTTGTTTAAATACCAAATCCTTAATATACATATGTAAATGTAAACACCATACAATTGTTTAAACAACATACCATTGTTTAAACACCAAATCCTTAATATACATACGTGAAATGTAAACACCATACAATAGTTTAAACAATATATCGTTGTTCAAACACCAAATTCTTAATATACATATGTGAATATATGTAAACACCGTATGTTGTTTAAACACCAAATTCTTAATATACATATGTGGGTACATGTAAACACCATACAGTTGTTTAAACAACAACAAACAACATACTGTTGTTTAAACACCAAATCCTTAATATGCATATGTCAATATATGTAAACACCATACAATTGTTTAAACAATATGTAAATGTTTAGTGTTTGTATAAGCATTTCACGCTTACTAAAAATAACTACAGGTTTTTTATTAAAATAATTACACGTTGTTTAGCAAAAATTTAGAATAATCAGTTGTTTGTTTCATAAATTGTTTTAAAAATATTACCTAAGATCACAGAGGTATACTTTCCTATTTATTCTTCTTAAAGTAATGCTCTAACAAAGAATAAATACATATTAAAAAAATGATTCAATAATAAAGAAAAAATACCATGAATGAACCCTAGTTTGAGACGATCAAGTTGTTTGAAAGATTATGATGTGTTAAGATTAACAAAATAAAATAAAAAAAGAGAAGAAGAGGAAGAAGAAAGATACCTCAGCTGCATTCTTCTTTTCCCGCTTCTCCTTTGCCTTTATATACTAGGTCTTTGTGCAAATACCCAAACTTTAGGGTTATAAAAATTTATTTATTAAATAAATATAACCCCCATTAAAAAAAGTCCCTTTTACTTTATTCTTTAGACTTGTGTCCCTTTTTTTTTAAATTCAAACTCTCAAAAGTCTTTTTTAATTCACTTCCCCTTTTCCTTTCTTTCATCTTTAATTCAATATAATACAAATATTTTTTTTTCTTTTGGAGTTATTTGAAAAATATATTTAGCCATAAAATTTTAAATTTTAATCTAAAGCTAAATTTTAGAATTAGAAAAATCACAAAAAAGATATTTTTGTTATAAATCCATTGAATATGGATGTACCTTCAGTAACTCCTTTGGCAATTCATGTACCAAGTAAATGAACTCATTAAAGTTTTGTAAGTTGAAAAGAAAATTTGCAATCTATAAATAGTATATCATCTTATATGAATGGAATACGAAAAAATAGAAAAGAAAGAAATAAGAAAGCATTCTCTCCCATATCTCTTATTTAAATATCTTATTTTATATTATATTACTAATATTTTACAACACGTTGTCAACACGAATCTTTAACCAATTGAGGTTTACTTAAATCGGGGTTATCTTTTTCTTAAAGGTTAATCAATTTTCTTTTCAATTCAGGTATGCATTTACATAGTGATAATATCTCTAATAAGACTTTCATAAGTTTTTGTTCTATAATTTGATTACTGCACATGTGGCTTCTTTTAGATATTATTATAATATTGTTCTAGATATGATAACTAATATACTTAATGGTTTAAATTATCATGTTATTTATATGCCACTAACATATAACTCTAAATTACATATTATGTATTATGATAGTAGGCTAATTAGAAAACTCATAAATATATTTCTTTAATACATTTATGATTCTTTTATACATTCATCATTATTTGTGTGTCATGAATAAAAATAGAATTGTATTAGATATAATTATAATTCAAACAAAATTGTGCTACTAATATCTATTGAATTTAGTAGTAAGTATTATATAAGATATATTAAATTTATTATTTTAATACTTCATGAGTTTATATGCCTTTGTAACACTCCATGTTCATGCATATAATATATTTTGTACTCATATACTTTATCATTTGAAATATTTATTTATCACTTTTTTTTATATAAAGAAACCAACATTATGTTATTAACTTAAACTATTTTATGATAGTATTCATCATGTCGAATTTGTCAAAGATTGAATTTGTGGCACTTGACATTTCTGGAAAGAATTGTTTGTCATGTGTACTTGATGCCGAAATTCACTTTGCTGCTAAAGGTCTTGGTGATACGATAATCGAAGGAAATAAAACATCAAGTTAGGATAAAGCAAAGGCTATGATTTTCCTTCGTCATCATCTGGATGAAAGCTAGAAGGTTGAATACTTGTCAGTGAAAGATGCACTTGAATTGTGGATAGGTTTGAAAGGAAAGTATGACCATCTTAAGGCAACGGTATTGCCAAGGGCTCGTTATGAGTGGATGCACTTATGGTTTCAAGATTTTAAAACTGTAATTGAATATAATTCTATTGTATTTAGAATTGCTTCCCAATTAAAATTATGTGGGAAAACTATAAAAGATGAGGACATGTTAGAAAAGACATTAACCACTTTCCATACCTCAAATGTGATATTACAACAGCAATATCGTGAAAAAGGTTTTCAGAAATACTCTGAATTGATCTCATGCCTTATGGTGGCTAAGCAACATAATGCCCTGTTGATGAAAAATCATGAAGTTCGTCCCACTGGAATTGCTCCATTATCAGAAGCAAATATGGTAGAAGCACAAGGCCAGTCTGAAATAAGACAAAATAATCAGGGCTAGGATTATGTGCGCGGGCGTGGCAAAGACAAGAGATGATATAATAATCGTCGAAGTGGTCATAATAAAAGGGAGAACAATATGAGTTCTCAAAATAATCCATCAAGGGGCAAAGGTGATCACTGTCATCATTATGGCCTAAAAGGTCATTGAAAAAATAAATACCAAACACATGAGTACTTCATCAGATTGTATCAAAATTCCTTCAAAAGGAAAAGAAAGAAAGGTAGCGCCTCCAATTTTAATGTCCGGATGGAGTCACATTTGACCCTTGAAGATGATGTCTGAATAGGGTCTTCTCATGAATATAATGAGAATGTTGAGGCAAATTTGGCATTGAAAGATGATGTTTTTGATTGCCTCGATGATATTGCTCATCTGGAAGCTGGAAACTTCTTTGGAGATCAAAAATGAAGATTAATCATGAAATTAAAAAATAAATAATATTGTGTTTAAGTGTTTTATGTAAAGTTGAAGTACTTAATTTTTCTTTTGTTAGTTTTTCTTTCGTACTTCTTATGATGTATTTTTATAAATAAAACTTTCAGTATTCAATTGGATACAAGATGAGTAATGGAGATGTGTGTCTCCTGGACAGTGCCACAACTCATACAATACTAAG
The DNA here is from genome assembly GCA_038996855.1 of Solanum aculeatissimum. NCBI lineage: Eukaryota > Viridiplantae > Streptophyta > Magnoliopsida > Solanales > Solanaceae > Solanum > Solanum aculeatissimum. Next base: position 7,871 of record JBCEWC010018988.1, read on the forward strand.
AGAAAAAAATATTTTTCTCATTTGATTATGAAAAAGGTTTGTATTAATATAATATTCGATAGTACACAATTGATTGAGGGCTCTCAAAGAGCGGCCTTATTACTACCTGGAGGAACAATACTGGTAATTGATAATGCATTGTATTGTAGTAAGTCTCAAAGAAACTTGTTAAGTTTCAAGGTTATTCTCTAAAATGACTATCATGTTGAGACTGCGAATGAAGAAAATGTTGAATACCTTTATATTACTACAATAAATGTGGGGGAAAAAATTGTGCATGAAAAATTACCTGCACTTTCTTTTGGGTTGTACCATACAAATATTGGTACAGTTGAATCACATGTCATAGTAAATAAAAGGTTTACTGATTCTAATGTGTCATTTGGCATGACCGGTTGAGCTATTCCGATTATAATATTATGCGCAGGATAATTGAGAATTCACATGGACATACTTTGAAGAACCAAAATGTTCTTAAGTCAAATGAACTCTCTTGTGTTGCTTGTTCTCAAGGAAAGTTAGTTATTAAACCATCAACAACTAAGGTTGGGGTGGAGTCTCCTGTATTTCTGGAATGAATACAGGGTGATATATGTGAGCCTATTCACCCTGCATGTAGACCATTTAAATATTATATGATCTTGTTAGATGCATTTACAAGATGGTCACATGTGTGCTTATTCGTCAACTCGCAATATGACCTTTCCAAGGTTGTTGGCTCAAATAATAAAGTTAAGAGCACAATTTTCAAATTATGCAATAAAGACAATTCGTCTTGATAATGTTGATGAGTTTACATCTCAGACATTTAATGATTATTGTCTATTCTTGGGATAACAATTAAGCATCCTGTTGCTCATGTTTATACTCAAAATGGTCTAACAGAGTCATTGATTAAACACCTTCAATTGATAGCTAGACCATTGTTGATGAGGACACGATTACCTGTTTCAATATCGGGGCATGCTATTTTGCATGCAACACTACTTGTGCGTATAAGGCCAACCAGTTATCATGATATCTCCCCACTGTAGTTGATTTTTGTCAGGAGCCAAACATTTTTCATGTTAGAGTTTTTTTATTGTGCAGTAGATGTTCCAATTGCTCCATTACAACGCACAAAGATGGGCCCCCAAAGAAGGTTGGAGATATATGTTGGGCATGAATCTCGTTCTATAATAAATATTTGGAGCCCAAAATGGAGATTTATTTACTTGCAAGGCTTGTTGATTGTCATTTTGATGAATTAGTACACCCAACATTAGGAGGAGAACATAAGCAATTGAAAAATGAGATAGATTGAAACTCATTGTCACTATTTCATTTAGATACTCGAACAAATCAATGTGAGCAAGAAGTTCAAAAGTTGATTTATTTGCAAAGTATTGCAAATCAACTATCGGATGCATTTTCTAACCTTTCAAGGGTTATCAAATCTCATATCCCAGCTGTTAATGCTCAAGTTCGAATTGATGTCCCAATAGGACGACTCGTCAAGACAAATAAGTCTAGGCCACACTTAAAACGTGGAAGACCAATTGGTTCCAAGGATAAAAATTCTCAAAAACAAAGAAACAAATGATCAAAATGATCATACTGAGACAATTGCTCATGAAGAGCCCTGAGACATAACAAGTGGTGATACCACCGAGAAGGTCCAAGTACCTGAAAATAATGAGAATGAAGAAATCTCAATAAATTATGTCTCGACGAGAAAAAGGTGAAGTCGGAATAATATTGTGGTTGATAATATTTTTTCCTATAATATTGCTATTGAAATAATGTAACAAGATGAGGATTTGGAACCAAGATCTGTCAATGAATGCAGACAGAGAAATGATTGGCCAAAATAAAAGGAAGCAATCCAAACAAAATTGACTTTACTTGAAAAACATGAAGTTTTCAGATCAATAATTCGAACACTTGAAAGTGTCAAGCCAGTTGATTACAAATGGGACTTTGTACGAAAAACACAATGAAAATGGTAAAATCGTAAAATATAAAGCATGACTTATGACACAAGAATTATTGCAAAGGTCTGATATTGATTATGAGGAGACATATTCTCCTGTGGTAGATGCAATAACCTTCAGGTATCTAATAAATTTGTTAGTTCATGAAAAGCTTGAAATGCATCTAATGAATATGGTAACAACTTATTTATATGGCTCATTGGACCATGACATTTTTATGAAAATTCCTGAAGCATTCAAATTGCCTGAAACATACAAAAATTCAAAAGAAACTTGTTCGATAAAGCTTCAGAAATCCTTATATGGATTGGAATAATTAGGACGAATGTGGTATAATCGTCTTAGCAAATATTTGCTAAAGGAAGGGTAAAAAAATGATCCTATTAGTCTTTGTATTTTTATACGAAGGTCGAAATCTGAATTTGTTATAATATCTATATATGTTGATGACTTGAACACCGTCGGTAATCCTAAGGAGTTTGCAAAAACTGTTGAATATTTGAAGAAGGAATTCAAAATTAAAGAATTGGGTAAGACAATGTTTTGTCTTGGGCTACAGATTGAACATTTAACTAATGAGATATTTATCCATCAATCAACATACACTTAAAAGGTTTTGAGGTAATTTTACATGGAAAAATCACACCCGTTGAGCACTCCAATAATTGTGAGATCATTCGATATTAATAAAGATCCATTTCGATCTCAAGAAAAGGATGAGGAGATTCTTGGTGATAAAACTCCATATCTTAGTGCTATTGGGGCACTAATGTACCTTGCCAACAACACACGATCATATATTTGTTTTGCAGTAAGTCTATTGGCAAGATTCAACTCATGTCCAACAAGAAGACATTGAAAAGGTGATAAGCATATATTTAGATATCTTCCAGAAATAATTGATATGAGATTGTTCTATTCTAATGCATTCAAATCAGAAATGATCGATTTATGCAGATGCAGGATATTTGTTTGACCCACATAAAGCTCGATCTCAGACAGGTTATTTGTTCACATATGGAGGTACAACTATATCATGGCGTTCTATGAAGCAAACAATAGTTGCTACTTCTTCAAATCATGCAGAGATAATAGTTATTCATGAAGCCAACCAAGAGTGTGTATGGTTGAGATCAATGACTCAACATATTTTACAATCATGTGATTTTTCTATGCAAATGAAAGTTCCACCAATATTATATGAAGATAATGTTGCTTGCATAGCTCAACTGAAGGGAAGGAGACCGAACAAAACATATTTCACCTAAGTTCTTCTTTACACATGATCTTCAACAAAATGGTGAGATAGATGTTCAACAGATTCGTTCAAGTGATGATCTTGCAGATTTATTTGCTAAGGCATTGTCGACGTCAATATTTGAAAAACTAAGATATAAGATTGGAATGTGTCGTCTCCAAGATATCAGATAAAGTTTTCATCGAGTTTCTTAACCAAGATTTTTTCCCATTGAATTTTTCCTAGTAAGGTTTTAACGAGGTACATTATCTATGGACAACCAAGGGGGAGTGTTATAAATTCATTGAATATGGATGTCCCTTCAGTAACTCCTTTGACAATTCATGTACCAAGTAAGTGAACTACGTACCAAGTAAATGAACTCATTAAAGTTTTGTAAAATGAAAAGAAAATTTGCAATCTATAAATAGTGTATCATCTTATATGAATGAAATACGCAAAAATAGAGAAGAAAGAAATAAGAAAGCATTCTCTTCCATATTTCTTGTTATACCCCATTTTAACCGAGGTCAAATAGTGTACAACGTATTGGAAAGTCCTACCTAATTAATTAAGGAGTCG
>JBCEWC010018989.1:0-11661 GCA_038996855.1 Solanum aculeatissimum
GTCTTCATGGATGAAAGGTAATCCATGAATCAAACCCACATACCTTGAAATTGGCCAAGAGAATTGGATGATTTTGCAACAAAGATGATTTTCCCAAAATTTCTTCAAGCTTTCAACAACGGAGGTCAAGAGGATTGAGAGAAGTTTGGAGAGAATTGAGGAGTTTTAGAATAGATGAAATGGGATTAGGGTTTGATTTAGGGGTGTTAGGAGACCTTACAAAGGCTAAAAGGGGCATAGGATCTAATTAACTTATGAATTAACCATTAATAAAATGGTCTAGATCACAGAAGACAGGACTTCACGGAAGGCTACCAGAGGTTGTCCAGAGGCTCACGGACCGTGAACCTGTCCGTGAGACCTCGCTTGGTCTCGGCTTCGGCTTGAACTCCCGAGGAACTTTCTAGATCACTTCACGAGGCGCCTCACGGACCATGTAGCTGCACACGGACCATGTACTAGTCCATGGAGCATCACTTAGTCTGGATTCCAACCCCAAACCTTGGCAACATCATTGGATCGCCCCACTAGACCCTCCATGGATCGTGAAGGGTCCCACGGACCGTAAGGTCGTCCGTGGGACCACACTTGATCTATGGCTTGGCCCCCAACTCCTAGGAGCACACTATACCAACCCACAAACACCCCCTCGGACCGTGGACCACCAAACGGTCCGTGGTCCCACCCATAGAGCCTATTCCGGAACTCTTTACCAGCATACTTCCAATTATAGGCAGTCTCACTGCAAGGGCCGTAACTTTCACATCCAAACTCCGAATTGAGTGAAACCAGTTGATTTGCGAAGATAACTCAAAGATATTTGATTTAATATATAGTATCCCATACAAATAATCCAGTACCAAAAGATATTTCCTCTCAAAGTTAGTGCTTCCTAAACGGCCATACAACCTTCCACCAAAATGATTCCCTTGAATTCGGCCAATTACATACAACCCATGGCTACAAAAATTTTACCATGACCATTTCAACACTAACCTTGACCACCCATTATGAAGTTCAAAAAAATTTGAATGATTACAAGAAACCAAGAAGTCGAGAGTGCTATTTGGGGAGCCGAAACAGACATGATAAAATGATATCATTATCTCTTTCCTTCTATTAAAGCCTAGGTATGCCATCAAAGTGTTGTGGAGAAACTAAGAAGTCGAGAGTGATACTTAGGAAGCTAAGGTGGACATGATGAAATGATATCCTTACCTCTTTCCTTTTATTCAAGCCTAAAGTACCTAATATGATCTATTCTTTCAAATTCTCACGAATACGCGTTTTCTTGTCATATTGAATGCATGCATGATCATGAGATAATTTTTAATGATATTTGATGCATAAGTTTGATGATTTTATGAAAACAAAGATTAAGTTGCATTTTGCATTTTGTTGTGATGTTGGTTATATTTCTGCTTTACTCAAGTATACTTCTGTCTCATTTGAGAACAAATAATCCCAAGGGAGAGATATTGTAACACCCTGCATGTTGAAAAGCCTGAAAAATGGTAAAGTTGTGAAAATTTTGAGATTGACTAGTGTTACGAGCCAATCTATGGCTCGTGGATTGGACCACAGGTTATAGAAAGGTCTCGCGGTTGAGGTCCAGATCTTGGTGAAAATTTTTTGTTACTAAAAGTCACTCTATAAAGGTCTTTATAAGTTAAACAAGGAAATATGGCTCGTAAAATTAGGTCGTGAAGGAGGCCCTGAAGAATGGAAATTGTTCTAACTCTGTGAAGTTCCACGAGGGGATTTACGATCTACAAATGGAACTACGAACCATACTGTTTGTTCATGGTTTTGAAGGTGCAATTTTCATTAGCTAATGTTTTGTGAAACTCATTTCACGAGGGCTAACCAAGACCCGTAGAGTGGATTATGGCCAGTAAATGTTGTTTCATGGATGGATCTGGTAGTTTTTAAATGAAGAGACTTTGGGTAATTTCCAATCTGTTTAATTCCTAAACTATATCATTTTGACCCTTCTTCAAAACTCATTATATTTCATTCACTCTCAAAATCTCTCCAAAAATCCCAAAATTTCTCTCTAAGAAATGGACTCAATTGAAGTTAGGGTTTTAAGTTTTGCTAAGGATTTTCACATCTTTCATTCTCAATTTCTAAGGTTCTTCACTTCAGGTATGTAGAGCTTCATTAAAGGACTAGATTCATCCATGAAGCCTAAATCAAATCTCCCTTTTTCTCAAAGTTTGAGTATGAATTTCTTTGGGCTTTTACGATGACATTTCAAATGGTTAGATTATGGTCACTACATGATTATCATACCTATTTATGCATGAATTATGAAAAATTACATGATTTCTATGCTTTCTAAGTTAAAGTATGTGATTTTAAATATATGATGATTAGGGCTTATTGAATTGATGTGGGTTCCTTTACTAATGATCCAAATTGATTTCAATTGCATGATTCCTACATGATTTTCATGTAATTGCATGATTTTAGCTCAATTGCTAATGAACCAACACATGGCACTAATTTCCTCTAAAAAACTATGATTTTCATGAATATAATTCTAAGTATGAAAGTATATTTTAATGATGAAGACGACGGTGTTATGATGATGATGATATGATGGGAGTGACTTAAGATCCTGATATTTATGAAATGATGATGTTAAGATGGGGAGCATACCCACACTATATAAAAGTTATGTAGATGGACTATTCCTATGATATGAGATGTTTTCATGAAGCTATGATGCTTATTTTACAAGCTATGAAAGTATGATTTTGATAAAGTATGAATTATGTCGAAAGCTATATATATTCATGATTATGTATTCCATGGGATATGACTTTGTACCAAATGATCTTGTGTAAGGGGAATTATCCTCAAGGGTCTTTACATAAATCCTCAAGTCTCATAACTAAATGCCACTGTATGTTGATGATTATATGCCTATAAGGCTAGCTAATTGATCAATTTAGCATTATCTTCATGTGATACCCACCGTGCTAGGGTTAAGCCTAAAAGGTGGGATATTTATGTTTATGTGATTCTTACCGTGTTTAGATAGCCTATAGGGTGAGGGTCGAGTCTACTTTGGCAAAGTAGGATCGTCCTTTGCTCGATATGGAGGGAACATCATGATTCCATGTAATAGTATGCATGGTATTATTAGGAATTGTGATCTTATTCTCACATATGTATGCTAGGTGATGAAAGGTTTTATGATGCTTCTACTCATGATTTTAAACATGTATTGATCATACATATCTTTTCCTTATTATGTTGATTATGATTATGCATATTGATATTATGTTATGATGTTTCTTGATGAATGGAATACCTACATACTTAGTACATTTCATGTACTAACGCATACTTCTTTGCCTACATGATCTAGCCATGTAGGGACGAGCAATGATGAGATTATTCATCCATTTCATGGCTAGGTTTGGATTGTGCTTTGAATATTGTTGGTGAGTTCTCATGCTTTGGGAACAAGACTTTCATATGAGGTGTTCTTTATGTTGAGACTTTATGACTTCACTTTGATATTACATCTTGAGTGTAGGCTAGTGTGCTATGTGATAAACCCCACCAAGATCTTTATGTAGAGGCATATATCGAACCATGGTTGATATAATTCCCCTAAGGGAAACTGACTTGATATTGATATGTTCCACTTGCTTACTCTTTTATGAATCTCTTACTTTTTCTTGTGTATGCTTATGATATGAATAAGAGGCATGGATAAGGCACCTTCGGGTGTCACATTTGTTGTGTCACGGCTAGGCCGTCAGATTGGGTCATGAAAATATGCTCAAAACCCTTGGTGGAATGGAAGGACGTCGAGGATGTGGGATCAATTTGAGGTTAGGGTTGAAGGAATTATAGAAATTTGGAAAACATTATAGAGAATTTTGGGATTTTTGGGTGGTAGTTCGCATAACAATAGGGGGAAAAGGTGTGGGGGTCAAGTTATAAGGATAAAAAATGGGGTGGGTTGGATGAATTTTGGGGAAACATACCTATTGGGGGAGTAGATCCGCGAGAGGGGATAAAAGTTAAAAATAAAGTAAAAAAACTTACCTGGCCCCTTGTATTGAAATATTCGTCGCGGACTCTTTTGGTTAAGCATCTTTGGAGTTCCAAAAAAATTTATTTTTCAATTGTTAGACCTCAAAAAAATTATAATACCCCTGGGCAAGTTTTAAAACACCAAACTTTGTTAATTGGTCCACGTAAACAATGAAAATAATAAAACAAATGATAAAAACTGACAAACTTACCCAGAGGAGGAATAGGTCCGCAATGCAGACCAGTCGCGGACACTTCTGATTTGAAACCTAATTTTTTTGGTTTTAATAATACTAAAAGTAAAAATCAAAAATTAAAAGTAACAACACAACTAAAGTACTTCACCGCAGGTTGCCTCCCATGTAGTGCCAAATTTAACATCGCGGCACGACTCAACATCAAAGATCATTCATTGGCCAACTCAATGACCTCCTCCTCGCGCTCCAAATCATTGCCAAACTAGTGCTTTACCCTTTTTCCATTCACCAAGAACGTAGACGTCTTGCTTTTATTCCAAAGCTCAATAATACCAAGAGGCATCATGCTCACTACTTTAAAGAGTCCACTCCATTTGGGCCTTAGCTTACCTGGAATTATTTTAATCTTGAGTTAAAAGAAGTACATTTTGACTAGGCTCGAACGTATGTCTGACAATGTGTTGATCATGTCATCTCTTAGTTTTCTCCTTGTATAACTTGGCATTTTCCTATGCTTAGAGCCTGAATTCCTCTAACTCTTGCAATTGCTCCATGCGCTTCTGCCCGGCCAACTCTGGGTCTAAATTCAGCTTCATTATTGCTCAATAAGTTTGATGCTACAACTCCACCAGCAAGTGGAAAGCCTTACCAAACACCATCCGATAAAGGGATACTTTAATGGGAGCCTTATATGCAGTCTAATATGCCACAAAAGCTTCATCTAGTTTGAGTGCCCAGTCTTTCCTTGTAGCATTCATTGTCTTTTGCAGGATTTGCTTGAAATCCATGTTGGACACTTTAACCTGTCCTCTATTTTGCGGGGGATTAGCAAAGGAAACTTTATGCCTTACACTATATTTAGCCAATAACTTCTTCATTGTTTGGTTGATGAAGTGTGCCCCTCCAATTACTGATAATGGCTCTCAGAGTGTCAAAATTGGTGAACATGTGCTTCTTCAGGAACTTACGTACCACCTTGGAATCATTAGTAGGCAAAGTTATTGCCTTCACCCATTTAAAAATGTAGTCCGTAGCAACAAGAATATATTGATTGCCAAAGGAGCGTGGGAATGTTCCCATAAAGTCCATCCCCTAAAAATGATCTCTACCTCAATAATATTATTCAACGACATCTTATGCCCCTTGAGATGGTCCCTATTCTTTGGTGGGCATCACAATTTTTAACAAACTTTGCTGCATCCTTAATTAAAGTAGGCCAAAAATAATCAGATTGAAGTACTTTATGAGTCGTTCTTTCACCTCCATTATTCCCTCTATATGGTGAAGCATGACACCGTTCAAACAGTTGGTGAGTTTTAATTTTTGGAACACACCTTCAAACCATTCTATTACTTGAATAGATAGGGTTCATCCCAAATATAAAACCTCGCCTCATGAGCAACCTTCTTCTTCTGTTGGATTAATACCTCTAGTGGAAACACTTCACTCACCAATAAGTTTACAATGTTTGCATACCATGGAAACTCAAATACCTCTAATGCTAGAAGTTTCTCATTTGGAAACTTCTCCCTAATCTAACCTTTCTCCTCAATATGAGTGTCACTCTTTAATTTGGATAAATGGTCCGCAATCTGATTATCACACCCTTTGTGATCCTAGATATATATATCAAACTCTTGTTGCAACAAGATACACAAGATGAGTCTGTGCTTAGCATTCTTCTTATTATATATGTACCTAAGGGTTGCATGATCTGTGAACAGATAAGACTAGAAATTGTCAAAAACGTACACCAATCCCAACATCTTCTTCTCTGTGACTATGTAATTTGATTGAGCCGCATCTAAGGTTTTGCTGGCATAATAGATCGAATAGAAGATTTATTCTTTCTACTATCTCAATACTTCTCCCACTGTTGTGTCACTTGCTTCACATATTAGCTCAAATGGTATCTCCCAGTTGGGAGCCATCAAGATACAAGCTTCTACAAACCTTCTATTCAACGTCTCAAAGGCCTACATATATTTAACATTGAAATGTCCTTTATGAATCTTTTGTAGAACTCCGCATGACCCAAGAAGTTTCTAACTCTCTTCACGGAGAATGGTGGAGGCAATTTCTTAATTATTTCAATATTCACTTTATCTACCTCCAAACCTTTATTTGACACCTTATGACTTAGAACAATCCCCTCATTACTAGGAAATGACAATTTTTCCAGTTTAGGATGAGATTCATCTTTTCACATCTAGCCAATACCTTGTCCAAGTTCTGCAAGCATAGCTCAAATGATTCACCGAACATTGAAAAATCATCCATGAAAATCTTGATAAAATCCTCCATCGTATCATGAAATATTGTCATCATGCACCTTTGGAAAGTGGTAGGTTCATGTCACAATCCAAAGGACATCCTTTTGAATGCATATGTCCTATATAGATATATGAAGGTCGTCTTCTACTAATCCTCAAGGGCAATTATGATCTGGTTGTATCCTGAGGATCCAGCAAAAAAGCAATAATACTCCTGTCCTACCGTTATATCAAGCATCTTATAAATGAAGGTCACTAGGTAGTGGTCCTTCCTTATAAAATTATTCAATCTGCGGTAGTCCATGCAGATGTGCCACATTGTAACTGTCCTAGTAGGGATGACTTTATTTTTATCATTGGTCAACACTGTCATTCCACCCTTTTTGGAAATGCATTGTACTAGGCTCACCCACTTGCTATCAAATATTAGATAGATGATCCCAGCTTCTTGCCATTTGATAATCTCCATTTTTACCACCTTTTTCATTACCAGGTTTAGTCTATGTTACAACTATGCTACCATTTTGTGTCTTTCCTTCATGAAAATTTTGTGCATGTATAAGCCTAGGCTTATACCATGTAGATTTGCCATTTTCCAGCCCATGGCCCTTTTTCACTTTTTCACTTTTTCAACACTACTACAATTGCTTACACCTATTTTGTAGACAAAGAGGAAGACAAGATTACAAGTAAAGTACTATTGACTCTAAATAAAGTATATCTACGGTGTGATGGGAGTGGCTTCAATTCTAGCTTTAGAGCTTCCTCTATGAAAGGTTTGGGTGGTGGACCTATCACTCTATCCAAAGGCTCCAAATATTTCTTCAACATGCTGACATTTGGGTTGCCCAACGCAATGGCTATCTCGTTTGCATCCAAGGTCCCTGCTAGCTCTTGATTTACTAGAAATTTCTCTAAGGGGTCCTTGGCTTCTACTTGGTAAACTGCTACTTTCTCATCAATCACAGCTGTAGCAGATAGTTATTCATACACATTAGGTAGTTTCAAGACCTGCCAGATGTCAAATAGCTCTACCTTATCATATGCTCGCATTGTCAACCTCCCTACAACCACATCAATCAAAGCCCCTCTTATTTCCAAGAAAGGGCACCCCAATATGAATGGGACCTATAAATTTGGCTCAAAGTATAGAATGACAAAGTCCATTAGGAAAATGAGTGATCCCACTTGGACTAAGACATCCTTAATTATTCCACCACCCCTTGGGTATTAATACCCCTCACATTCTAGATAATATTTCTAATCATTAGAATATTTGGATTTGTAAAATCTTGTGATTGGTCTACCTATAAGGGTAGAGTTTGTAGGATAACTTTTTTTGAAGTTCTTATTTTAATGTTGGAACCCTATGGGGTAAAGGCCCCTTTCATTAACAACCTTTTGAACCTCCTCATCAATAATATTTGAAGGACTAGAGGCTTTTATAAGGTGCTCATTAATATCATCTTCTTCTTTCTCATGTTCCTTGTTATTCTGACTGTGCTATCAGCTTTTATCCATAAAATTGATAGCCTCATATTTATCACACACAGGCACACTGTTGATGCTAGGAGGCTCTTGCATATTCTGTTTATCATTCCTTTTTTCAGAGCATCTTCTTTTTTTACTTAGCTTATTCTTTTTGAATTTATGCACCATGGTACTAGTGCTGGAAAATGATCCCATGTCCTTAGCCATGGCTCACAAGCTAACATTCTGGATTGGAGTACCTTCAACATGGTTGTGTTGTTGCACAATTGGTTGTACTAGAATATCAACTTTTTTATCATTAGAGTAGCAGGAGCTTTAGGGTCTAAACTATGGTCAGTGATAGGGTTCTCATGCAACACATGAGACAGACTCCCACCCCTTGGATCCCCTTTCTGCAGGTTAGATTGGTTCTCCTTCAAACCCCCCTTGGATCCCTTTCTTGCATGTAATCAACATGTTTTATATTGCTAACACTTGAGCTAATAGGGTTGTCACAACATCTACTTCTAACATTCCTGCCTATTTTGGAACCAAGGTCTTGTCTGTCCACCATTCCGCTCAGTGTTTCCTTGTGAAATCTTATTCAGCACGACATAAAAATCATCTTAAGTCTTTTCCGATGGTAGAGTAAATGGTATTATCTTTATTCCACTTCTAATTAAATATGTTACGCAAAGTGACATTTGTCTGTAGTAGAGTCAAGTAAAATTTTGGAGTTTGGTTTCAACCCTTCAATAAAGGTATAGACCAATACCTTGTTAACTTGATGGTGGTGGGGGAAATTAATCAACAAAGACTTGAAGTTATCCCAAGCTTGGTGCAATATTTCTCCTAGATTTTGTCTGAAACTTAGGATTTTACTCCTAAGCTTTGTTGTTATCCCAAATGGAAAGAATCTGATAAAGGAACTTTTTGCCAGGTCATCCTAGCAAGTGATGGATTTTGGTGGCTCATATTTTAACCACATCTTTGCTTACCTAAGTAGTGAGAAGGGGAACAAATTCAATCACACATAGTCTGGTGACACGCCCAATAGTGTGTAAGTGTCACTGATCTCCACGAAATTATGCAGATGCACTTGGGAATCCTTATATGGAAACCTAGTAAATTGACCATTAGTGTGTAGAAGCTACACCATATTTTGCGTCAGCTCAAACCTCCCATTAACTGATGGTCTCTGGATGTTGTTGATGAAGTTTGTAGTCTATAGGATTGTCACATCTCTCACTGCTCTAGCTGTAATTGGTGCAGGAGCATCTTTATCACCCTTTCCTGATTCTCATCAGGATGATTCATCGTACTTGGTATAATAACCCTGCCCTCTTCCATCGTTGACAAAAGTAAGTCTTCGGTTCAACTAGTGAATTGAATCGGTGTCCTATAATAAAACACGACTAAGATCAAGTTTTCAACACTAACAAAATCAAGAAAGAACTTTGAAAAATAACTAATTGCAAAATTTAAAGTCCCTGGCAATAGCGCCAAAAACTTATTTCTACCAAAGTACACGCAAGTGTACGCAGTCAAACCAAGTAATATAGTAGCTTTGTAAGAGTCGGGATATCCAACCAAAGGACTTTAATGAGGCATTTAGCTAAATTCAATATACTAAAATTAATTATGTTTGTTGTGAAGAAAATTATTGTGTGTTACTACTACTACTAACCCTAAGTAAATTAATCTAACAGTCAACCAATTCTTTAACTGAAAATTTACTTAATTAAGCAAAGATTCCAGGACAGTAGCTTTTTGAGACATGTGTTATATGTCATCTTACTTTGGTTTCCAATGGGTCATCTACTTACTGATTCACAGGGTTAAATTTACAATCATGGTCTTCTGACCTCTAATTGTCTACACTTATTGGCAGCATAACTACATTATTGAGCGGAGATAGGCATGAACCAATAAAAGTGCATTAAATTTATCTTTTTGTTTAATAACCAAGCAAGGTATATAGGTAGGTGTCACAAGTTTCCTATGTACGAACTATCCTAGAAACTCTAGAATAAACAAACTTTTTGTACTCTCTGTTCTATCCCCTATTCATCTTCTGAATTCAAGGTAGACAACATATTTATTTCAACATTGACAAGATATTGAAATAGTTATTAAAGAAATACAGGAGTAACTGCATGAGAAACCTATCATGAACCAAAGAAAAATTATCTATAACATAGTCTATGGCTACACTCCCAAAATGAGAAAAATTAGCCACTCATTGTTTGAATCATAAAAACTAGTACTTTAAGGAACATCAATGAATGAAATTACAGAAAGAAAAAGGAGAAAATTGAACCCTAGAATGGTGTTCTTCATCCTTCCTTTCGTCCCAGCTAAAGAATGAATAATAAAAATCCCTAAAAATTACTTACATGGCCTTTAAAACACGTTTTCCCAACTTTTTCCACTTAAAATCCAAGTCCGTGACGCGGACAAGATTTACCACAGTGTATTTTTCTTTTAGCTTGTTCGATAATTTTTTAACCTTTATCATCCCAATCCACGACGTGGATTGGACTCTTCACGGTAAATTTTGCACTTTTTCAGCTCGAACACTTTTGAAATTCCTTAAGCACATCCGCGATGCGGAGCTGTTCTACCTCAGTGTATTTTGGCTCTTCTTTGATCTATTGCTCCAGTTATGTCTCCTCTTGTTATATGGTAATGGATTTTGACCTCCATCTTTTGCCTTAAGCCTTGAAAACACCACAAAAGTGCTATCTTGTAATGGTTAGCTCAAAATAACAAAATGACAGTGAAAACAATTTAGATTTTGTGCATTTGACCTAAAACTAAGCTAGAAATTTGGATAAATATTTCTATTAGGCGCATAAATATATGCAAATAAACTATGTCACCCACTAAATTTGATGTTTCGGATTCAATGACGTAGTTGAAATGCCCGTACGAGATCATTATGACTAAATATGAGTGTAACAACCCAAACATTTTCGAAATATCCTTATGGTTGGCCTTATATGATGTACTACTGGTCATGGTTAAGTTTTGGTAGCCACGGGTTGAGTTTAAGTGGCCGAACGCAAAATGGGCTAGTTGGTGTCCTAGAGGGATAGTTTGGGCAGTGTATTTAAAACAGTCATAACTTTTGATGTGGGATTAACCATGTCATCTACAACATATAAAATGGAAGCTCTTTGAGTTATCTATGCAAAACGCATGGTTTCACTCAATTTGGACTTCGGGTGAGGGAGATATAGCCCAAACAGTGAGACTGTCTGAAATTCGAAAGCCATTGGAGATAGGCTCAGAAGAGTGGCCATGGACAATTACACGGACCGTGAAACTTTGCACGATCCGTCTAGTGCCTCATGGGATGTCATAGTAAGCTTGGGGTAGTCTGAACCACCCCTAAGCAAAGTTTAAGTCAACGAAACCTTGGACGGTCCGTTAGACACTTAACGAGCCATCCGTTGTCCCGTGAAGTTGGACAGTGGCTAGGCCAAGGCTTGGCTGATGATTTTGAGTCCAAGTGAGGTGATAAGGTGGCTTACACAGACAGTCACAGGTTGAACGAACCGTTTAGTGGTTCGTGAAGTGTAAAAGAAAGTCCTCCGAGAGTTCGTGTGAAGATTTGGCTAAGTGCCACTGGATGGCCAAGTTGACGGCTCGTGTGCCAGTAA
>JBCEWC010018990.1:0-11661 GCA_038996855.1 Solanum aculeatissimum
TGTAGGAGAGTTTGAATGGATGAATGAGGGTTAGGGTTATATCCAATAGGTTTAAGGGACTTTAGGAAGCCTAAAAATGGCCTAGGGATCAACCAAATTACAATTTAACCCCTAAACAGGCGGAAAGTTCACTGTCTTCATGGTCAGACGGAGTCCTAAAAGTCCCATCTGATATTAGAAGGTCTGTTTACTTGTCCCATATGACTTGACTTAGCCAAAAGTTCTTCCCACAGCCTTGTCAAGCTTCTTCCCCCTTTAACGGCCCACCAAACGGTCCGTTTGAGGTCTCACGGGCCATGTAATGGTCCGTTGACCTTAACTTAGTTTGTGGGGTGGGGCTTGGACACCCCAAGCTCTTTGTAACACTTGACGGAACACCACATAGACCGTGCAAAGTTTCACTGTCCGTCGCACATGCGTTGGCTAATTTCCAGGGCCTATGTCCAATGTCTTCTGAATTTCAGGCAGTCCCACTCTTTTGGCCGTAACTGCTTCATCCGACCTTGGAATATAGTGAAACTAGTTGCGTTGCAAATATAATTCAAAGAGCTTTCATTGGATATATAGTATCCTACACAGTTCGACCGACATCAAAAGTTATGTCTCTGTGAAATGCACTGTCCAAATGGCCTCTCTAGGTCCCAAAATGACCCATTTTGCGTTCTGCTACATAAACTCCACCCGTGGCCACCAAATATCAACCAAGACAATTATAACACCATACAATACCAACCATAAGAGGTTTCAAAAGATTTCGGGTCGTTACAATCCCTATCGAGGGAGATATCCCATGTTGGCACAAGTTTGACTGAAAGGAGTATGGGCCCTTGGAGCTAATCCACCCCGAATCCAATCTCACAGTACTAAGCCTCATCCCATGGGAATACATACATATATCCATGAATCTTTTCAAAATGGGAAGTTGACATTCCTTTCAAAACCATGCATCATTAGTCAAACCAAAACATGATCAAATCCATATCCATACTTAGGCTAAAAGGCGAACAGGAATTTCCATAATTATTTCCATATCAATGCAATAAGAGTAGCTCATCTACATAGCTTATCATATCACGACTTTATAACATAACATAGTGGTGCAAGAACCCATAATGCTCAAAGAGGCATAACAAGAGACTATGTGATCACAAGCCTTGTCATATCATATCATAACAAGAGGGTCATGCCCTTAACAAGAGTTTCAACATAACCATTCTTCACTGCATATGCCATGAATGAGGGATCAAATGCATGGGTAATGGAAGAATCAAGCTTTAAACCATAATTCAATAGGAAATTCAATATAAATCATTATAAAATCCCACTTCAAAAAATAATTCAATTTACCAATGCATATTAAACCATTAAAGGGGCATGTAGATTGACCCTTCAAGAATTTCCATGCATTTCATAAAATTATAACTTAAATCATCATTAAATCATCTAATTTCTACAGACCACAACTCAATGCAATGAAATACATCAAGAATTAAAGAACTCATAACTAAAGAAAGCTTAAATTCATAAATTAAAGAGGAGGGTTCTTGGGTCTTCATGGATGAAAGGGAATCCATGAATCAAACCCACATACCTTGAGTTTAATCAAGAGAATTGAATGGAATTGCAAGAAAGATGAATTTTCCCAAATTTCTTCAAGCTTTCATCAATGGAGGTCAAGAGAATTGAGAGAATTTTGGAGAGGATTGAGGAGTGTTAGAATGGATGAAAAGGGATTAGGGTTTGATTTAGGGGAGTTAGGAGACCTTAGAAAGCCTAAAAGGGGAATAGGATATAATTAAATTATGAATTAACCATTAATGAAATGGACTAGATCATTGAAAACAGTGCACCATGGAAGACACATAGTGGTTGAACAAAGGTTCACGGGTCGTGAACCTGCCTGTGAGGCCGCACATGGCCTCGACTTCGGCTTGAACTCTCGGGAGACTTTTTGGATCACTTCAAGAGGAGTCTCAGGGACCGTGTACCTACACACAGATTGTGTAGCTGCACACGGACTATGTACTGGTCCGTGGAGTATCACTTGGTCCGGAGTCGAGCCCCAAACTTTGGCCAACATTCCGGATCATTTCACGGGACCCATCACGGGCCGTGAAGGTTCACACAAACCGTGGGGTAGTCCATGGGATAACACTTGGTCCATGGGCTGGACCCCAACCCCTAGGAGCACACTGGACCAACCCACGAGCACCCCCACGGCCCGTGGACCACTAAACGGTCAATGGTCCAACCCTTAGACTCCATTCCAGAACCTTTTCTCAGCGTCCTTCCAATTATGGGCAGTCTCACTTCAAGGGCCATAACTTTCACATGTAAACTCCGAATTGAGTTAAACCAATTGAGTTATGAAGATAACTCAAAGATATTCGATTTGATATATAGAAGCCCACACAGTTTATCCCATACCAAAAGATGTGGCTTTTCAAATTTTAATACCTAACAAGCCTTACAACTTTACCAAACGGTCCTTTTTGAATCCAACCACTTAAATACAACCCATGGCTACCAAAATTTAACCACGGCTAGTTTAATACTAACCTTGACCAGCCATTATGAAGTTCGGAAATATTTGGGTCGTTACATCATCTCCCCCTTGACAACATTCATCCTCGAATGAGTAAAACTACGGCTTGAGGACAACAATCAAACAAGAGACATCTTCATCAAAACTTATAACGGATCATGCATCATTTCAAAAGTCATTGAAAACTTATGTCAAAACATCACTTAAAACATTTTCGTGCTCATGTATGCATGCAATGACATGAAACTCAAGAATTTAAAGAATTTGGACCATACAATGATAAAACCTAGTACCTTAGGCTTGAGTAGATTTTAAGAGATAGGGATATCGCTCCATCATGTCCAACTCCGCTTCCCACATTGCACTCTCCACGTCTTTGTTCCTCCAAAACACCTTTACCGAAACTACCTCCTTGTTGCGAAGCCGCTTCACTTGTCTATCCAAAATTTCAACCGGCACCTCTTCATAGGTTAAAGTCTCCTCAGCCGTCACACACTCCAATGGTGTATTCACCTTAGGATCACCAACCAACTTCTTCAACATAGACACATGGAAAACCGGATGAATGGAGCTCATGTCCAAAGGTAAGTCCAACCTATAAGCCACATTGCCAACCCACTCCACAATCTCATAAGGTCCGACATACCGGGGACTCAACTTGCCCCTTTTTGCCAAAACGCATGATGCCTTTCATGGGGAAACTTTCACATACACCGAATCACCAACATGAAATTTAAGTTTCCTTTTCCGATCATCTGAATAATACTTTTGTAGACTTTGGTACGTATTCAATCTCTCCCTAATAAACTTCACTTTCTCAATGGCCTCAACCACCTAATCCAGGAATAACAAGGCCGCCTCACCTATTTCAAACCAACCAACCAGAGATATACATCTCCTACCATACAAAGCTTCAAACGGAGCCATACCAAGGCTAGCATGGAAGCTATTGTTGTAAGCAAATTCAATGAGAGGTAGATGATCATCCCAATTTCCCTTAAATTCCAACACACAAGCCCTTAACATATCCTCCAAGGTTTGAATCGTTCTTTTGGTTTGCCCATCAATTTGAGGATGAAATACGGTGCTCAACTTGACTTTAGTACCAAGTCTCTTTTGAAAAGACTTCCAAAAATGAGAAGTAAATTGAGTACCACGATCCGATATAATAGACTTTGATATACCATGAAATCTTACCAACTCCCGAATATACACCTTAGCATACTCCTTGGCATTGTAGGTAGTCTTAACCAGTAAGAAGCGAGCTGACTTAGTCATTCTATCAACACAACCCATATAGAATCGAATTGTCTTATAGTATGGGGTAACCCAACCAGAAATTCCATGTTCATATCTTCCCACTTCAAAGTAGGAATTTCAATATCTTGTGTCAAACCACCGGGCCTTTGATGTTCCACTTTTACTTGTTGGCAATTAGGACATTCTGATACGAACTTGGCTTTATCCCTCTTCATACCATGCCACCAATACAACTCACTCAAATCTATGTGTATTAGATCCCGGATGAATAGAATATTGAGAATTATGAGCCTCTTTCAAGATCATCTCCTTTAAACCATCAACATCCGAAACACGCAAATGATCTTTGTACCGTAGCACAATATCTCACTCTTGGGAGAAAACCTCAATCTTTCCATCGGTAACCAACTTCTTCAACTCTACCAAGGAAGGATCTAAGTCTTGTTTCTTCTTAACATCAACTACTAAGGAAGACTCGGATCCACCTTGAACAAGAATTCCACCATTGTCAGATTCGGCTAACCTCATACCAAACCTAGCCAAATAGAGCACATCTCTCAATATTTCCTTTTTCCCCTCTGCCACATGGGTCACACTCCCCCTAGAGAGTCAACTAAGGGCATCTGCCACTATATTAGCTTTGTCGGAGTGATAAAGAACACTCATATCCTAGTTCTTGAGGAGTTCCAACCATCTCCTTTGCCTCAAATTTAGGTCTCTTTGGGTGAACATATATTGGAATTTCTTGTGATCGGTGAAGATATCCACATGAACCCTATACAAATAATGTCACAAAAGTTTTAAAGCAAATACCACCACTGCTAACTCAAAATTATGGGTCTGATATTTTTTATCGTGCACCTTCAACTGTTGAGATGCATAAGCTATCACCTTACAATGTAGCATAAGCACACAACCAAACCAATACGCGACGAATCATAATATACCATAAACCCATCTAAACAATTTAGCAAAATCAAAATTAAAGTTGATCTAAGCCGATCTTTCAAAGTTTGGAAACTTCTCTCATATTTATTTGACCACACAAACTTTGCCTTCTTTAGAGTCAACTTGGTCAACGGAGACTCTATAGAGGAAAACCCTACATGAAACCTTCTATAATACCGGGCTAAACCGAGGAAGCTTCGAATATTCGAAGGAGTCAATGGTCTAGTCCAATCCTTCACCACCTCAGTTTTCTTAGGATCAACCTTAATGCCATCACCGGACACCACATAACCAAGGAAATCAACTTCTCCCAACAAAAACTAACACTTGCTAAACTTGGAATACAATCATTTTTCCCTCAACGTTTCAAGCACCAACCTCAAGTGACCCATATGCTCTTGTTCACTTCGAGAGTAATTCAAGATGTCATCAATGAAAACTACCACAAAATTATCAAGGAATGTATTAAACACCTGATTCATAAGGTCCATAAACACCTCCGGAGCATTAGTCAACCCAAATGACATCACCACAAACTCTAAGTGACCATAACAAGTCTGAAAGGCCATCTTGGGCATGTCACACTCCTTCGCCTTCAATTTGTGATAACCCGAGTGATGATCTATTTTGGAAAAGTACGTAGCTCCTAAAAGTTGGTCAAACAAATCATTAATTCTAGGCAACGAGTACTTATTCTTAATGGTAATCTTTTTCAATTGTCGATAATCAATACACATTTGGAGCGACCCATCCTTCTTCCTTACAAACAACATGAGAACACCTCAAAGTGAGATACTAGTCCTGATATAACCCTTTTCTAGCAAATCTTTCAATTGATCTTTCAACTTCTTCAGTTTCGTCGGGGCCATACAATAAGGAGAAATAGAAATAGGTTGAGTATCTGGAAGGAGATCTATGCCAAAATCTATTTCTCTATCAGGAGAAATACTGGGCAAGTCCTCCAGAAACACATCCGGAAACTCATCAACCACCGGAACCAATTCAAGCTTAGGTGATTCACCCTTCACATCTCTAACCCGCACAATATGATAAATGCACCCCTTAGAAATCATCTTTCAGGCTTTGAGGTAGGAAATAAACTGACCCTTAACCACAGAATTACTACCTTTCAACTCCCACACTGGTTCATTAGGAACTCAAAATTTAACTTGCTTGGTCCTACAATCAATAGAGGCATACGATGCATGCAACCAATCCATCCCAAGAATAACATCAAAATCAAACATTTCAAGTTCTACAAGGTCACTGGAGAACACTTTATGCAATACAAAGACAGGACAACCCCGATACACTTTTTGGGAAATAATTGACTCACCCATGGGCGTATACATCGAATATGGTCCCTTAGAGTTTCAGGACTCAACCCAAATTTAACAGCCAATGGAGGAGTCACAAAAGATAAATTTGCACCCTGATCAAGTAAATCATAAGCATCAAAATCAAAGATGTTTAACATACCGGTCACGACGTTCGGAGCTTGCTCCAAAGCATAAAACCTATTGTTCATAGGAGCACCACAAACCGAAGCCTTCGATTGACCATGATCATCGGGAGTGGCTTGATCTTTCTTTACGTTCTTTAGGCAATTAAAGATCTTGTGGTCCAAACTACCACACCCATAACAATCACCCGTAGCTCTCTTACATTCACCCGTGTGGCTACCACCATATTGACCACAATGAGGATATCGGGGACTACCCCCTAACTTGTGCCTTGGGAGGAGGTACCCTTGGATTAGCAACTCTCACATTAAAACCTTGTCCTTATTGAAATCAACAAAACCCACTACTACTCTTAGAGTTGCAGAACCTACCATCAAGTCGGGCCCTCTTAGCTTCACTTATCCTTCTTTCATTAAGCTTTTCACCCTCAATTTGTTCAGCATAGGACATGAGCCTTGAAGTTCCCATCTCTCGAATAAGCATACCCATACGACACTCCTTCAAAACAAAATTAAAGACACCAAAGATGAACTTGTGCATTCTTTAATTGGGTCGGATACAAGCACGGGTGCATATTTTGAGAGGTTAGTAAATATGAGAGCAGAATCCCTCATAGTCATACTACCGAATATTGATAAACTCGGTCATTTTGGCATCTCTAAGCTCAAGAGCAAAGAACCGGTCAAGGAAGGCCATTTTGAACTCTTCCCATCCAACCTTGACATACAAAACTAGTTTTATTAACCATTGGTTATACCACACTTGGTCCACAACTTTCAATTGATATGCGGCCAATTTGGCTTTCTCTTCCGAACTCACCCCCATGATAGTCAATATTTTAGTGAGTTCATCAATGAACTCTTGAGCATCTTTATCCACTTTCAAGCCATAGAACATCAGAGGGTTCATCCAAGATAAATCCCTCACCCTAGAAGCCGAAGTACCCACATGCACAGGATTGAATGGCCGGGATTTGTTGGCCACAACTTGGGCCAATATAGATACCATATTCCTAAACTTGGCATGAGATACCTGTTCTTATACCGGTGCCCGAGGGGCTTGTTCCTCGAATTCTGGATCTAGACGGGGGAAGGAAGCTCTTCTAGGAGGCATGTTCTGAAAGAGCGACCAGAATACCAAGAGTTTAGGGAATTCCCATAAATAGTATAAGGCATGACTCAAGGGACAATGAAATGACATGTTCCTAAAATATCATCATAGCCTCTCACTCATAGGTATGTCGCGCATCACACCCATGAACATGACTCTACTTGACGGGGCATGTTGGACTTTGAGGATCATTTACAAACCTAGGGCTCTGATACTATCATGCTCACAACCCGGATAGGGGGCTAGATGTGACATGGTGAAGGAGAACCCGAAAGTCCTCAATCAAGTCATGATATCATCATTACACACATAACCAGTTCGGAGGCTCAAAAAAGTAAACACATAACACATAATGCTAAGAGAAATGAGGTTTTGGACTCAAGCTATGGGGATGTTGCCGAGAATGGGATGAGTATAAATCACATAGCACATAGCAAGTATCTCTAAGGGGTGGGTAAGTAGGACTCAAGCTATGGGGGCATATCGTGTTAGGGGACTTTCCACATAAGCACATTCCCAACATCCATAAGCCCATAAGTATAATCATAAGCATAAATGGAACATCACTTCCATAACAATCTCAATAGTCATAGTATCCCAATAAACCATACTATAACGTGTAAGAGTTTAATGCGTCCAACATTGCCTCTACATAGAATGAGCGGGGCCTCGACATAGTTTGGGGCTCACCCTAAATACATGACACAAGAAAATAAATAAATACAAGGGATATAGAAGGTAGTTATTGCCATTGAACAAAAGGGCTCACCACAAGCTAATAACTCCAAGGATGTCACTCGTCGTCTGCCTGAAGATAGAAGTCATCACCAGTCCCTACATGGTTAGAACATGTAGATGACAGTATGGGTAAGCACAAAATATGTACTAAGTATGCGGGCGTATAATGCATATGACAATATAGTATGACCATATGAGATGATAAGGGGACAAGTGATATGAAAGGAAAACACATAGACAAAGGGAAATATATTATAATAATATGTCACGCCATGATGCATGAAATGCAACCTAAGATCATATTATAGCGGGGATGTTACCTCAATCGACACCGAAAAAGACCTGAGCGAGCTACTACTTTGATCCGGACTACTTGCCAGGTAGATCCCTAGTCAACCCTTCAACAAGGGGATACATAACAAGACAATCCCTATCTAGGGAGATATCCTATGTTGGCACATGGTTTGACGGAAAGAAGTATAGATCGTTGGAGCTAGTCAACCCCGACTCCAATCCCTTGGTACTAAGCCTCATTCCATGGGAATACATATATATATCCATGCAGGCTTTTCAAAATGGGAAGTTGACATTCCTGTCAAAACCATACATCATTGGTCAAACAAAGACATGATAAAATCTATATCCATACTTAGGCTAGAAGGCGAACAAGAATTTTCATAATCATTTCCATAAAAATGTAATAAGAGCAGCTCATCTACATAGCTTATCAAATGAAGCCTTAATAACATAACAAAGTGGGGAAAGCACCCATAATGCCCAAAGAGCAATAACAAGAGACTATGTGATCACAAGCCTTAAAATATGATATCATAAGAAGAGGTCCATGCCCTTAACAAGAGTTTCAACATAGCCATTCTTCACTGCATAAGCCATTAATGAGAGATCAAATACATGGTAATGGACGAATCAAACTTTAAACAATAAATCAATAGGCAATTCAACATAACTCATTATAAAATCCCAATTAAAAATATAATGCAATTTACCCATGCATATTAAACCATTAAAAGGACATGCATATTGATCCTTCAAGAATTTCCATGCATGTCAAAAAATTCAATCATAAATCATCATTATATCACCTAATTTCTATAGCCGATAACTCAATGCATTCAAATATAACAAGAATTAAAGAACCCATAACTGAAGAAAGCATAAATTCATAAATTAAAGAGGAGGGTTCTTGGGTCTTCATGGAAGAAAATAAATCCATGAATAAAACCCACATACCTTGAGTTTAATCAAGAGAATTTAATGGAATTGCAAGAAAGATGAATTTCCCAAAATTTCTTCAAGCTTTGATTAATGGAGATCAAGAGAATTAAGAGAATTTTTGAGAGACTTGAGGAGTGTTTTTTTTTTAAGACCCTATGTAGGGTTAGGGGCTAAGCAACACCTCCAGGCTATAACATAAATAAAATAAAACATTAAAGTACATGGAGGGGAATATAAACCTTACCTCCTCCCTGAGAGGGTACTCTATGACAAGCTTAAGAAGACTAATCATGAGACCCTAGGAGAATTAGACAATCCAAGAAAATCCTAAGGAAGGATTCCTCTCATTACAAAATTCTAGGAAAGCAATAAATAAGGGAGACTCTCCCCTTACAATAAGCAAAAGATCCTACTATCCTACCATCAATAAGGGGTCTTTTGTCTTGAGTTGGGACAGTCAAGGTGGCTTCCTCATTCTCTTTAGTTGCTTCCTCTTGAATGACACTATTTCCATCTTGTCCATCCTTAGGTGTGCTCTACTATTTCTTGGCATCATGAAAAGTTTGGGGGCTAGTGATCTGCTGGTTGTACTTTGCAAGAGAGTCTACAACCTGGGTTGCTTCCCTTAGGATATGGCTGCACTTGAATTCCAGTATTTGTACTCTTAATAGTTGGATTCTATCATGTTCTTTTTGATGCTGCTAGGGAGGGGATGTTGTATGGATTATCCAGGAACTAAGTGTGACAGAATCAACCTCTAAGTGAACTCTATTAGCTTCCATTTGGACACACCATTCAAGTCCTATGGCTGCTGCAAGGGCTTCGGCTTGCTGGTTGGTGCCCTGTCCTAATGGGTGTGCATAGGCAACAATAAGGTCTCCTCTGTTATTCCTCAGCACTCCCCCTGCTCCATTACTGCCAGGGTTATTTAAAGCACTCCCATATGTATTTACTTTAATGCACTGGCCATCAGGTTTCAGCCATTGTACAGGGGTTATTTTGACCTCTTGGTGACAATTTTCAACCATGGTGATGAGATCTTTCTAGCCATAAGGCAAATCCAGGTAAGGGAAGGTTGTTCTTAAAGTCATAGATAAATCTCTAGTCACCATATATCTTATCCTTGTTTTGTTAGGAGCTTTCCCATCATACTTGGCTGAGCATCTGCTTTTCCATAAGTTCCAGCAAATGTATATAGGAGTTTCTTGTATCAGAAGCTTGTGGGCTTCTTTGCTGTGTTTATTTTCCAACCATTTGCTGATGTTCAACCTTAGGGAACTCACATCCTGGTTAATGCCTAGGTATCTAGCAAAGTAGACCCAAATTTTCCTAGAAAAATTTCCATTTAGCAGGATGTGGTTTACAGTCTCTTCTCTTGGATTCACACAAAAATGGAAATTGGATGGATCACAACCAAAGCTGACCAACTTTTCATTGGTGGGTAGTTTAGTCTTCAGTGGTTTCCATAGTAGGAAGGAGCACTTGAAAGGAATGGTTTTGTGCCATATGAGTTTGTTGATATTAGTCTTCTCCCTCTTCTCCCTTACCAAGTTCCAAGCTGATGATGTTGTGAACTCTCCATTTGGGTTGAGAGTCCAAATTGGCCTTTTCCAATATGCCACTGTTTACCTAAATAGGGGTGTTAATAATCTCAGTTAAGTACTGGATAGGGATTATATCCCTAAGCCTTTCTTGATCCCATTGTCTATTTTTCACCATGTCAGTAACTTTAATATTATTGAATTTGTGGGTGTAGTTACTATATTGTGCCAATAGACCTACCCCCAGCCAGTTGTCCCACCAGAAAAGGTTATTACCAGAATAGATCCTCCAGTGAATATGGGGTTCAATCAAATATTTGTTAATCATCATATGCTTCCAGATTAGGGAATTCTTCTTGTCTCTTTTCTTAGTTATTGGGTTGGCCCTTTGACAGTACTTGGCCTTCAGGAAGTCTGCCCAAAGGGACGGCTTACTCCTTAAGTTCCACCAATGTTTTACCTGGAAAGCTTTGCAAACATCAATCAGATTCCTAAATCTGATGCCTCCTTCAAGAAAGGGGAAGTTGAGGCTCTTCCAAGAGGCCTAGTGGTACTTCTTCTTTTAGTCAATTCTTCCCCAAAAGAAATCAGCTGTGAGGCTTTGGATTTATTTCAAGGTAGTGGAAGGAGGAGAGATGGCAGCCAGAAGATGGATGGGAAGAGATCGGAGGAAATGCTTGATTAAAGTAGCTTTCCCTCCATAGCTCAATATCTTAGTTTGCCAACCTGAAATCCTGCTAATTACTTTGGACACCATTTCAGAAAAATAGATAATCCTTTGCCTTCCAATGTACAAAGGACACCCCAGGTAGGTGATGGG
>JBCEWC010018991.1:0-11661 GCA_038996855.1 Solanum aculeatissimum
TTTCAACAAGGAGCTCCAGTTAAAGACTTTGAAGAGCTCTCGTGTTGTATAGTAGATTATGCTAAAGGCTTACCCTTAGCTCTGGAGGTCTTGGGTTCTTTTCTCTACAAACAAATTACGGGAAAGCACATAATTCCTTTTTATAGACTCCAAGATTTCAGAGATGGTAAGGTTGTTAGGTTACTCATTTTAAGTCTAGATGCATTGGGTGAGGAATACAAGAATTTATTTCTTCATATTGCATGCTTCCTTAGAGGAAAAAAGAAAGAATATGTGATTGCAGTACTGGATGGACTTGGCTTCAACTCAGCTCATGGAATACATGCCCTTAAAAGATCATTTTTATATATCTCAGAAGGAAGAATTCAGATGCATGATTCGCTAGCACAATTGGGTCAGCAAGTGGCACGTGATGCTGAGAAGGGCAAGCCATGGAATTGCAGTAGACTATGGCATGAAAAAGATATGAACACTGTTTGTTCTGCAAATCAGGTCCGTGGTCCTTTAATGGTTGAGAATTCTGATGACATTCTTTTTTCCTTTTTGTGCATTATTTTGCCTTAAAAAAAGTAGATGTCAATTTGAATAGGTTATATGAACTAGTTAGGCTAAGGTTTAGTCGTGCTGATACACTTACATTATATACGGTATATGCTAGGAGTCTTTTTAGCTTGTTCAGAGATTTGCATGTGAGTAAGAAAATGTAGAGACCCACCTTACTATTTTCAAAAAAATATAGAGACCTCTTTGTGTTAGAGAACTCCCTAATTAGTCTTATATCCAAATTATTGAGTATTGAATGAAACTAGTCCAAATTAAACGGAATAGATTTGAGGATTCATATAGCTGACCCCAAAATTAGTTGACAATCAGAACAGAATTAATGATGTTGTCGTCTACGTTGTTTCGCAGAGAGGGCAAATTTGACATGGAAGCCTCTTCTGTCTTTCTGTTAATGTAAAAATCATTTTTTTAAGTCAACCTTCCTTGAAGATTCCCTTTTCTTCTTTATCTTATTAATTCTTTTTGCTTCTGGGCTCTAATTCCAAGTCTTTACCTTGTGTTGCTTGTACATTTGCAGATTACCAGAACCCATACATTTTCCATGGCACCCCAAGATGAAGCAAATCAAAAGTGGAAATATGATGTCTTTTTGAGTTTTAGAGGAGATGACACCCGCAATAACTTTGTTGCTCATCTTTATAAATGTCTCCAAGACATAGGAATCAACGTCTTCAAAGATGATGTGAAACTTGAAAGAGGAAAGCTCATTTCAACAGAACTCTTGAACGCCATTGAGGAATCAAGAACTGCCATTATTATCTTCTCCGAGGACTATGCTTCATCTACCTGGTGCTTGCAGGAACTCACAATGATCATGGAATGTGTTGACAAAAAGGGACAGAAAGCATATCCTGTCTTCTATAATGTCGAGCCATCAGATATACGCATGAAAAGTAAGTCATCAGAAATATTCGTTGAAAGTAACACTCCACTAATAATATTATTTATTGTCCTGACTTATTTAACTTATCAAACTTAAATTCTCTTTCAAGATAACTTTTCTAATCATTATTTTAATAATTTCTCTTCTATAACTAATACATACGTAAGTGAAATTAATATTTTAAGCTCTCTGTGAAGCTGAGAGCAGCAGCTTTGCTAAAGCATTGGAAAAACACGGGGAAGATTTCAAGGCTAGTTTTGAGAAGTTGGCAACCAAACACGAGGCAGATTTCAAGTGTGGTTTGCAGAAGGTGTTAGCCAACAAGACAGATCTTGCTCTCAGAAAAAAAGACAAGACAAATCACACGGATAATTTGCAGAAGGTGCAGCGGTGGAAGGACGCTCTACATAGAGCTGCTGGAATAGCAGGACTGGATGTTCGTAAAACTGCTAATGGGTGAGTAGAAAAAGAACCCTTGAGTTTTTACTTAATTATTGGGACACCTTTTCATATTCTGGGAAATGGCATGCAAAGTTCCAATGGTTTCCGTTGTCTTTGAAATAAACACGCTTTCACTTTTCAAAATTTATAGCCCACATAAGAATATTTTGATTGTAATAAAAAAGATTTCTTTTCAATTCATGAGCATTTATCTGAACTCAATTCTTCTTACTTATAAAGAAAATAAAAACATATTAAGATGATTGGGTACCATAATATCTGATACTGACAAAAATCTAGTTGCAATTGAATCTTGTTTGGTCGAAGTGTATTTTTGCTGACAATGTAAATAAAAGTGTTCATGTGGATGTGACAATGGAAATGGATTGCATAGAGAAGGCAACTATTGAAACAGAAACTTCAAACGAGATTTCTTGTGAATTTGAAGACCCTACTCCCTCACACGTATTAGACAAGTCCTGGAGAAGTAACGGATGGAATATGTGCTGCTTTTGGCTATTCATCGTTTCTTCTGTTTCAAATGTTCTATTTTTTATGGTTATATTTTTGCTGAATGCAGGAATGAAGCAGAATCTATTGACAAGATTATAAATGATAACTTCCGAAATATGCACCACACCGTTTCAGCAATTGAAAAATATCTAGTGGGAATCGAATTTCGTATGGGTGAAGTAGAATCATTACCACAGTTGCAAGAAAATATTTTGACAAGGTTTCTCGTCAATTTCAAGGGTCTTGTTTTCTTGCGAATGTTAGAGAAGAATCAAAGAAGCATGGGCTGATGTACTTGCAAAAGACACTTCTTTCAAGAATCTTAAAAGAAAAATCAATGAATATAGCAAGTTTTTATGAAGGAGCCGACATGATAAAAAGAAGGTTTTGCCACTGGAAAGTTTTAACTGTGTTTGATGATGTCGATGATCAACACCAATTGGAATATTTAGTTGGAAATCATGAGTGGTTTGGTGATGGCAGTTTAATCATTACAACAACTAGAAACCAAGATTTACTACGTAGTCATGACCAACTATATTCTGTTCCTGAATTGGCTACAGATGAGGCTATTGAAGTTTTTAGTTGGCACGCTTTTCAGAAACCGATTCCTGATAAAGAGTTTTTGGAACTCTCCAAGTCTGTGGTAGATTATGCTAAAGGCTTACCTTTAGCTCTTAAGATCTTGAGTTCTTTTCTCTACAAGCGAGGCATAAATGAGTGGAGAAGTGCATTAGATAGACTCAAAGATACTGGATATGAAAAAATTGTTAAGCAGCTCAGTTTAAGTCTAGACGGATTGAATTATGAAGAGAAGAATATATTCCTTGATATTGCATGCTTTTTTAGAGGAAGAAAGAGAGATGATGTGATTATCATACTCAACAGTTTTGGCTTCAGATCAGAGATTGGAACAGATGTCCTCATCCAAAAATCACTCTTATATATTTCTGACGGAATGGTTGAGATGCATGATTTGATAGAACAAATGGGTCAGCAAGTGGCACGCAATGTTGACCGGGACAAGCCATGGAATCACAGTAGACTATGGCGCGAACAAGATATAAAAACTGTTTTTTCTGCAAATCAGGTAAACATGTCCTCTGCTGGAGATTTCCATTTTCTCGTTTGCATTATTTTCTCTCACAACAAGTAGACATCTGAGTTTTACAACTTACTTTAGCACTAGTACATTTTTCTCAATCTAAACTGCATCTCACTGAATAATTTCTTAATTAAATCATGTAATATCTTGGCAACAAGTATAGCCTTGTAGCTTCAAATTTGTTCTTCTATATTACACAAGGATGTCTCATGTAGCCTCCAATTAGGATATTGATACCATATTGGTATCATATAGGATTATGTTTTTTTTTAAGAAAATAAATAATAAACAATTAAAAAAATTATTAAACTCTAAATTAATAGAAAATATATTCATTGTGATACTCCATCGATATATTGATACCATATCGGTATCGTATGGGACTGGAACTTAATTCTGTGATATTCCATCTGTATATTGATACCATATCAGTATCATATAGTTTTTAGCTTTTTTTAAAAAAAATAGAACAACTAAGAGAAAATTATTAAAGTCACAAATTTATTTATTAAACTCTAGATTGGTAGAAAATATATTCTTGTGTACTCTGTCGGTATATTGATACCATATCAGTATCATATAGGATTGAACATAATTGTCTGTGATACTCTATCGGTATCATATAAGTTTGGGCCTTTTTTTAATAAATAAAATAATTATAAGAAAATTATTAAAGTCACAAATTTATTTATTAGATTTAAAGTAGTAAAAAAAATTCTTGTAGTATTATTCCAAGAATAAGAGCTATTTGTAGGTATACAAGTAAATCTATCTAAAGATATAAAATTAGAAAGATCCCTAAAAATCTCTAAGATCCCTAAATATATCTACCTATGATTATGCTATAAATTCTAGATATGACTGTACATTTTGTAACACTCCCCCTCAAGTTGGAGCATAGATATTGATCATGTCCAACTTGTTACAAAGATATTCCATCCAAGTTCCATTCAAAGGCTTCGTGAATATATCACCCAATTGCTCCCCTGTCTTTACAAAGCCTGTAGAAATCACGTTCTCTTGAATCTTCTCACGGACAAAGTGACAATCAACCTCAATATGTTTTGTATGTTCATGATACACTGGATTTGAGGTAATATGTAGAGCAGCCTGATTATCACACCAAAGTTTTGCTGGAAAAGAAGGATTCAAACCAACCTCAGCTAAATGTGTTGTATCCATAGTATTTCATATGTGGACTGAGCCATAGCTCTATACTCGAACTCTGCACTAGATCGTAATACAACATTTTGTTTCTTACTCCTCCAAGATACTAGATTTCCACCTACAAAGAAATAGTTGATCTTTTGTCAATTCTTGATCTAGCCCAATCTGTATCTGCAAAACATTCGATGCGAGTATGTTTGTGGTCGCTATACAATATGCCAAGGCCAGGAGCTCCTTTCAAATAACATAGAATTTGTTCCAAGGCAGCCCAATGTTGATTGTTGACTGACAATACTGACTGCATAGGCAATATATGGACGAGTCACAATTGGGTAGTTCAATTTCCCAACTAATCTTTTGTATCTTTCCGGAGCATCAAAAGGGTCAGCATCATCCTTAGTAAGATGGACATTAGGATCCATTGGTGTGCAACATGGTTTCTCTTCCAACTTCCAACTTCTACAAGTAGGTCAAATACATATTTTCTTTGAGATAAGAAAATCTCATGCTTGCTTCTAGCTACTTTTGTACCCAAGAAGTATTTCAACTGTCCCAAATCTTTGGTATGAAATTTGGCATGTAAAAATTGCTTGAGAGAAGAAATTCCAGTACAATCATCTCCTGTAATAACAATATCATCAACATAAACAACTAGGAGAATAAAACCAGACACTGACTGTCTATAGAAGACTGAGTGATCACACTTGCTCTTCTTCAACCCAAACTCCTGAACGACATCTCCAAATTTTTCAAACCATGCACGAGGACTCTGCTTTAGACCATACAGAGATTTTCTCAAATGACAAATGTTTTCATACTCCCCTTGAGCAACAAATCCAGGCGGTTGCTACTTGCTCCATATACACCTCTTCATGGAGATCGCCATGAAGGAAGGCATTCTTGATATCCAGTTGATGTAAAGGCCAATGTTGAGAAGAATCCAAGGAAATAAACAAACGAACAGAGGTAATTTTAGCTACGGGGGAGAAAGTGTCCGCATAATCTACCCCATAAGTCTGAGTATAGCCTTTAGCCACAAGTTTAGCCTTAAGTATTGCGACATAACCATCAGAATTGACTTTGACGATAAAGACCCATTTCTATCCTACAACTTTCTTTCCCTTGGGTAAATCCACCAAATCTCATGTGTGATTTTCATCTAGAGCATGTATCTCTTCAAGCATTGCATCATGCCATCCAGGATTAGTCAAGGCTTCTTTCACTGTTTTGGGAATAGAGATAGAATCTAGAGAGCCAATCAAACAACTAGATGCAGGAGACAAGTGATCATAAGAAACAAAGTTAACAATGGAATATTTGGATTTACACTGACATGTACCTTTCCGAAGAGCAATAGGAAGGTCAAGATTTCCTAAAGAATCAAGTGGAGGAGGAACTAATGATGACGGAGTTAATGTAGGACAAGTATCATCATTACCTTGCCTCTTCGAGTAAACTTGAACAATTGGTGATCTTGTTGGAACAGATGAAATAAGTTCTGGAGGCATACTAGTTGACTGATTCTCAATAAATGAACTAGCAGATGGAAGAACATCATCATCTGATTGTTTTGTTTCAACATGAGTAACCTGATAGACCAACCACTCATCTTCCTCCACCTGACTTGTAGAAATGGGAGATGCATAGAAGAATGGTGTAGCTTTTGAAAATACCACATCAGTAGACACTAGTTATTTGCCAAGTGCAATAGAGTAACACCGATATCCTTTTTGAAGTCGAGAATAACCCAAGAAAATACATTTTAATGTCGTCGGATCCAATTTGGTAACAGATGGTCGAACATCTTGAACATAACATATGCTTTCAAACACCTTAGGTTCTACTGGGAATAGTGATTTGTTTGGAAAAAGAACACTATAAGGCATATTACCTGCCAACACAGCTGACGGCATGTGATTTAACATAAAACAAGTTGTAGAGACTGCATCAACCCAAAATTATTTCGGGACTTTCATTTGGAACAAAAGTGCCCGAGCTGTCTCAAGTAGATGCCTATTCTTCCTCTCAGCAACTCCATTTTGAGAAGGTGTATCAACACATGAAGACTGATGAAGAATACCATGGTTTCTCATGGAAGATTGAAATAATTCTAACATATATTCTTTAGCATTATCACTTCTTAGAATCTACACTGAGGCATTAAATTGAGTTTTGACTTCAGCACAGAAGGCAGTAAAGTGAGTAAATACTTCACATTGACTCTTCATAAAGTAAATCCAAGTCATTCGAGAAAAATCATCCACAGAAGTGACAAAATATTTATGTCCAATTTTAGCAACAACTGGACATGGTCCCCAAACATCTGAATGTACTAACTCAAAAGCAGACTCAACTCTCTTATTAATCCTTGGACTTAGTGGACTGCGATGATGTTTTGCAAATCGACAAAATTCACATTTCAATGAAGAAATATCATGGAACTGAGGACAAAGCTTCTTTAACAAAGGTAGAGAAGGATGTCCCAATCGACAATGTGCTTCAAATGGAGAGAGGACACTAGAGCATGCAACAAACCGAGGTTCCCATTCATCTAATATGTAGAGATCATCAATTACATGTCCTTTACCAATAACCTGATTTGTCTTAAGATCACGAAATAGACAATGATCGAGAAAAAATGAAACATAACAATTAAGATCTCTAGTAACTTTTCTTACAAAAATCAGATTAAAATCCAACTTTGGTAGACTTAGTACAGATGACAAGGTCATAGAGGAGGTTGGTTTATAGTTCCATATCCAACACTATTACAAGTTAATCCATCAGCTACAGTAATCGGAAATGGTGTTTTGTGTGATCGAAAGCTAAAAAAAATATTAGAATTACTTGTCATGTGATTTGTGGCATCTGAATCAATGACCCATTTATTTGAAGAGGTGATGAGACATGTTTTAGTTCACTCGGTAAAAGCATTAACTGAAGTAGCTTCATTCAATGATTTCTGATATTGAGAGAATTCAGAAAAATCTTCCGTGGAAATGGAAATCATGTTATCGGACACTGAACTGGAAGCAATCATTTCCCCAACTCACAATAATAAATTGATAGACAATTGTCCAAAACTGAAATTATCCAACCAAGTTTGTGTTGGACAGAAATAGAATTCCAATCCAGTGAATCACGTGAAACAAATCATAGAATCGAGTGAATCTGAACTAATTAAACAAACTCAGAGAACTAACAGAAACTCAACAAGTCTCAAATTGTTACAAAGAAAGAAGAACCAAATAAGTCACAAATTGATCTAAACAGGGAGTCCCACTCAAAGACAGTTTCTAACACAACCAGCCTCCTAAATATTACTACAGAGACATAGAAACCGGACAACAACTTATAAGAAACTCAAACCTAACCAATAAAGTAGTTGTAAAATCTATACAACGTGGATATATGATTTGAAACCACCACAAAGCAACCGAAAATATCAAGCAACCACCTCCAATACTGGCAAATCAGAAAGCTAGGCTCTGATACCATGTAAAATATAGAATCAATGGATCAATTTTCTTTTAGTATTATTCCAAGAATAAGAGCTATTTGTAGGTGTACAAGTAAATCTATCTAAAGAAATAAAATCAGAAAAGATCCCTAAATATTTCTACCTATGATTATGCTATAAATAGATATGACTGTACATTTTGTAACAATACCATATCGGTATTGTATAAGATTGGAGCTTAATTCTCTGTGATATTCTATCAGTATATTGATATCCTATTGGTATCATATAGTTTTGAGCTCTTTTTTAAGAAATAGAACAACTAAGATAAAATTATTAAAGTCACAAATTTATTTATTAAACTATAAATTAGTAAAAAAATATATTCTTGTGTACTCCGTCAGTATATTGATACCATATCGGTATCATATAGGATTAAACATAATTCTCCGTGATACTCCATCGGTATCATATAATTTTGGGCCTTTTTTTAATAAATAAAATAATTATAAGGAAATTATTAAAGTCACAAACTTATTTATTAGATTTAAATTAGTAGAAATATATTCTTTGTGATACTCAGTCCGTATATTGATACCATATCGGTATCATATAGGATTGAGCTTAATCCTCTGTGATACATTGTCAGTATAGTGATACCCTATTGGTATATTATATAGGGTGAGCGTTGACGTCAATGTGAGGATTTTAATTGCAAGGGGGCATAAATATAAGGGGCTATGTGAATGTAAATAGTTTGCTTTAAAGGGGCATAAGCTTAGTTGTTCCTAATTTGTTTGACTATCAAAATTTTAATACCAACACATAAATTTGGATGAAAAGACTATATTGTTGCTAGTTGGACGACCAAGATGAACGACTATTTATCTAGGTTGAAAAATTCTACTTCACAAAAAATGGTGAAAAAACTGATAACAACATACCTCAATGTTCTTTAATCCGCAAAGGAGGTCCTAACATATGGGTAGGAAACCAATATGTTAGGGATTGTAATCATATAAAATTTATTAAAATATAAATTTTATAAAATGGTTCAAAGTAGATTAAATTCAAAATATATTAGTCCAAACAAATATTATGGATTAATACAATTGGATTAATTAATTAAGTCCAATAAAATATGGATTTAATTGAAAACTCAAATTCATTTATTTGGGCTACAGAAGATGACCCACTTTGTTAGGCCCAATGTCCTCTCATCCTGGAGGCCCATTTGATGTCACGTGTCGAATGACATTGCATGCCAAGTCAAACAAAGAAGTCAACAGGATCACTCCATGTGTCAAAATGACATCACATTCTCATCTCAATCAAAAGCCAATAAAAATGTATCACATGTGCAAGTGATGTGTTCCAACCAATCAAATATCACTCTTCCTGCGCCATGTCACCTTAAATCAGATTGGTCGGAAGAAAGTTTGGTTATATCATGACTCCTCTATTCTACATTTATATATAGGGGTCCTTATAATTAAAAAAAAAGGGGATCAAGAATTCTAACAAGAAGCTAGGGAGAGCTCGTGGATAAACACTGCAAATTTCTCTACAAAGTTAAAAAATTCAAACATTCAAGCATTCAAATTCAAGAACAAGCTTAAAAGCTCTTGAACTCAAGAACAAGTCTAAGTTTCAAGATCAAGAACAAATTTCAAGATCAAGCTCAAGAGCCCTTGAATTTTACACTTGAAAAGGCGAATCAGAGGATTCATAGAGATTGTAACACTCACATACTTGAAATAAAATACTACAAATTGTTGCTATATTTTCGTTCTTGATTGTTATTTTCTTTACGCAAAATTTTATCGTTTACAAATTCTGGCACGCCCAGTGGGACCAAATCTGCCCTTCATCTCTTTTCTCATAAATCAAATCTACACATATGATGCCAACAACGGTGGAAAAATGAGTACTTCAAGCCCTGTCTTTGAGTTTCATCAAGTCTACACTCCGACAAGCCTTGAAGCAGGGAGCATTTGTAGACATCGAAATTTAGTAGGATTTTATAAGGTGAGTCCTATTTTAGTCAGGGTTTCTTGGAGGCTACTGTACGCCAAACCTAATTCATGCCTATATAAAGGGTACTATATTACCTTGAAAAGGCATCTCAAATATTCCATAAATATGGGATATTCATAAAAAAACATCAAAATATTCTCAAAGAGATCAAAATCTCAAATATCCCATAAATTATGGAGATATTTATTAAGAGATCAAAATATGTTCAAAGAGATCAAATCATCCTACGTTCGAGAAATACGCCACTAACGACCCTCGAATCACGGAGAAATCTCATGAGAGAAGAATTAAGGGATAAACAGATTTGTACCCACATGCTTATCAATAAAATTTTGTTTCTTCATATTTTATTTGTGATTGCAATTTATATTCTATCACTTTAAAATTTATTGTAAACAGGGATATATAAAAAAAATTAAGTTTTTAATAACTATACCCTAATAATTTTCAAAAGCCACTCTTTATCATGGAAAGACTCCTACATCTAAAGGGCTTGGCAAAAAATTATGTGTAGTCCGTGCGAAAAAAGTTCTCACATATGGGAAGGAAACCTAAAGTGAATCTTAAAATCAAATAAATAAAAGATTAAATAATAATTGAAGAAAAATGGTTAAAATACGATTTTGTCTAAAGCAGAGCCTTTTAATGAAGGGCAAAAAGTTCAAACAATATCTCTACAGACCTTCATGCTTTTAATATAGTACTAGTTTAGTGTACGTGTTTTGTACGTATATGTTGTGTCAATCTAAAAATTATATATAAATAGTACTTGCCACTAAAATAAATATAATATTCAAATAAATACAATTAAATAAATGTTTTTAATTTGATGTAATAGTTTAATTTATTATGAATAGGCAAATATGAGAAAATCAATTCAATTACTTATAATATAGATATATTAATAGTTTATATTTACATAAAGTAATAATTCAGAGTTGAATATTTAGGAGTTAAGTAATTAATCGATCAAAATTTAATTTTAAAAAAGACTCCTAAATATAAAAGGAGTAGTTTAATGTTTCCAATGCGATTTTAATTACTCTTTTTCTTTTTAAATTTGTTATATTACATACTTTTATTAACAAAATATTTGATAATTAAAATTTTAGTTAATTTTAAAATCTTATATATTAGAAACATAATTATATTTTTCATTTTTCCTTCATAGCCTAGACAATTGTTTATATATAATAGTCCTAAATCAAGAGTGAATTCTAAATATAAAGAAATCCTAATTCAAATATGAATCTATAAAATAATAAATTTTAAAAAAGAGTAAAAAGACGATTTTGTCTAAAGCAAAGTATTTTAATGAAGGCAAAAAGTTCAAACAATGTTTCTATAACGAAAAAAATATTAATTTTATCATTTAAATTTTGTTAATAAAAAACTATGACAATGTGATAGTGTGTTTTCAATCTAGCAAGAAGTATGTAAAACTAAACAAGACAATATAATCTCTAACGATAGAAATATATTGATGAATTT
>JBCEWC010018992.1:0-11660 GCA_038996855.1 Solanum aculeatissimum
TGAATGGTTTAAAATGGTTGACTCAAATTACTTATGAAAATATACTAAAATTATCTATGTTGGATTAGAGTTGAGATGGTTACATTCCTCTCATTGAACATTTGCACATATCTGCTTGCATTGATATTGTACTATTGTTGTGGTGATACTTTATGAGGATGAGAGGAAATAGAGGTCGGGCCACGTGATTCGTGGAAAATTCATATTAAGATAAAATAGGGATTGGGCCACACGATCCTTAGCGAATTCATATTTAAGGGGTCGAGCCACACGATCCGTGATGTCAGGCCACAAGTGTTGTGGTAGTCACATGGACTGACAAGTCTCCTGTAGGTTCCAGATTGAGATTTAGTGAATGTGTAGAAATAGGACAAATATTCATCATTCTATATGACATAGCACTACATTGCACTTCATCCTTGCAGTTTGCCAATGTGTGTAATGATATAGTCTTGTCATTCCTGATTTATGGGATAATGTGATGATACAGATATATACATGTGTTGAGGTGCAAATTGTGATGTCCAATACATGCTATATTGATATAGAGTGAAAACAGTTGGTTAGGATGATTTATTCTATGCAGATTGTAGTTGTGGAGGTGTATGATGGAGTACTTCTATTTTGTATTACTTAATTTAGATTTAGATTTGATTTTTTGTTGAGTACCGTGTTTTTTGGTACGCATAGCCTTGCTTTCCAAAATTGTGTAGGTTAAGATCCCTACGACGTCTTTACTATCCCTTCTCACCTTTGTTCGCGCTTACTTGAGTAGTTCATGAGGTATTTGTTTGTCACTTCGAAAGATATCACTTACTACTCCATTATCTTTTTATTCTTTTCTAGAGACAAAGGCATCCAGACATGTATTTCTTTTGAATTAGTTTTATGACATTAAAGGCTTGTACACGTGATACCTGATTTTTGTAAAGGGTCTGTTATTTTATGATTTTTGAAATATCTAAGTTATGTTTAGTTCTTATTTATTCTCTTACTTACATATTTATCTTTGCTAAGGTTTGTCTAGACTTGCCTGTCCATGTAGGATAAAACAGGTACCATCACATCCAGTTGTTGAGTCATTACAATTCTAAGGTTTCTAAAATGATAATAGTTCACCAGTTTAATCCACTCGTCACTATCTCCATACTCCATCATTATCAATTACTATCATCATTATCCATCCTTATTAACTACCACCCAATATTACCATCCTTAACCACCACCATTACCAATCACTACAATCGGTCAACATAACACTACCTACTTTTACAATTATTATTGAAATACCACAAAAATCATCAAGCAGTATCGATAATCACCATCATCCACCACAACCATTTGTTATCAATATCATCCAACTATCAACTACTTCCATTAATTTGGGTCATAGAGGCGACACTAGAAATGGAGGTTGATAGGGACATTATTGCACCACCCCAGCTCAGGCAGAGATCGAGGCTTTAGATGAGTACGCCACAGGTATTACTATTTTGTTTCAGCCGCTGGCTTCATGTTTATTTGATTCTAGTTCTACCTTCTTATATGTAACTATTTATTTTGCTGCTTGCTTGAGTATGAGCTCCGAGTCTCTTTTATCCTTGATTCATGTATGTGAGAGATTCTTTAGTGGGGGATTAGATATGCGGGTCTGGAGTGGTAATTCTTCAGGGATGTGATATTCGGGAAGGCTTGATATTATTAGATGGGCTTGATTTTGAAAATCTCCTATGTATGGATTGTTAGCTTCAAAGCGTGTTATGGTAGATAATTACACCAGGACTGTTACCTTGGTTATACCTTATATGTCTCCAGTAGTGGGCAAAGGTCTTTTAATCGTACATCGATTGGTATTATATTCTATATATAGGCTCAGAGATTGTCCCGACCAATGTTTTGGCATACTTGGCCCATGCTTGAGATGTGATAGATAAGGCCCTATTGTGGAGACTGTTTAGGTTGTTGTGAGTTCTTAGATATGTTTTCTGCTGATTTGTCAGATTATTGTCAGAGATAGAAGTTGATTTTACTATAGAGGTTCCGAACCCGTTATGACCATTATGAGTTTTTGATTAAATATTTTGAGTTGACTAATGCCCTGATGTGTTATGAATCTGATGACTTGTGTGTACCGATCGCAATTGTTATGATGGACTGTTGAGAGCCCTACTTGCTAGAGGTTCATTTTTTAAGTACTACAGTGTTGTGATTGATTTGTTAGATGTTAGAATTGTTGGATCTTAGTCCGTTGAGGAAATATGTGTTAGGTTGGGTTGTGGAGGCTGGCTATGAGTTGTATAATGTTTATTCATGCTAGTTCTGATTATTTGGTTTTTGGGTCGGCGGGTTTGAGTAGTAGTGGTTTACTTTCCTTGCTCGTAGTTCTTCGCTATGAATGAATGATGATAGTTGTTGAGGACTGTTGCCGGGAGTGTGACATATACCTGTATGCAGAGGAGGGTATAGGGATTGGAACGTTTCTGAAAAGGAAAGGGTGTTGTAGCTAAACAAGGTTCTGCCAAGTGGATTAACCTGACACTGCCACATGGTCGGTGGCGTGTCAGCCATATATATATATATATGTATATATAAAGTTGTATTCCAGGAAATATTATTATAAATATATATATATCAACTTCGTACAACATTTTCAAGGATATTTCTTATTCGATTTAGGTGATTTAAAAGGCTAACTTGTATATTTGTTTTAGAGAAACATTGTGAAAGTGTCGAAAATTACTTTTGGCACGCTGTTTGAGAGAAAATTAACTATTGTGTCATATATAATATTGAAAATTGTTGAAAACTTCGAACTGAGATATCTTCACCATTTTTATCGAAATTAAGTGCAATTTGGGTCTGATCTGTACTACTTTTCGAGATTTACGTCGTGGTATGATCAGATTCTGTTAATTTGGTCATATTTTTGATAATCTGACGAGGAAGCTGCTATACATATATGTTTTCTTTTCAATAAGAAATGTCACTCTATTTTTGGGCTATTTTTTAGTGTACTGAGTCTCATTTGTAGCTCAATTTCTTGCTATAAACATGGGGAGATATAGATATCATTTTATAGGGGTCAGTTTGGTAGTCTGGGTATGGGCCCCATTTTTCCCTATTTTAGTTGCACTTAACATATTTTCCTCTATTTCTTGAGATATTATAATCAAAATAGCCGTATTTATGTTGTGATTCGTGTTTTGACAGTTGAACAACATTTGGAAGCAGTCAGGAAGGGTAA
Organism: Solanum aculeatissimum; assembly: GCA_038996855.1. Taxonomy (NCBI): domain Eukaryota; kingdom Viridiplantae; phylum Streptophyta; class Magnoliopsida; order Solanales; family Solanaceae; genus Solanum; species Solanum aculeatissimum. The sequence goes on from JBCEWC010018992.1 coordinate 3,245, forward strand.
AGCTCGCATAGACTGATCTGGAGCACGTGAATTTGCCTTCTAGGTAGGCTAGGTTCAGATAACTAGTACTACAGTATTTCATTACATTTGTTTCTATCATATTTACTATATTTCACTCAACTGGCCGATGATGCCTTTTGGTTGCCTTTCACAGATACTCACCCTTACTTTTTTTGCATTGACTTGTGATGCAAGTCCAGGTATGAGCCACGACCATTGATATAGGGACTTGTAGCCGCTGCAGGAGACTTCTGGTGAGCATCGATTTGTTTTGGACCTTCTACAATCTCTTTCTATTTTTTGACCATCTTTTGTATTCAGACACTAGCCTTGTATATTTGTAGTTTGGGTTATGTATGTAGGGTCTCATTCTGGTTATATGTATATATTTCTATTTTAAGTCTACAGGAGCTCTATTCAGGTAACTTTTAGGTTCTGGGGTAGGATGTATCTTTGGCTTTCGTTGGTATTTGTTAGCTATCATTATGCTTAGTTACTAGGATTGGTACCATGGGTTGGATTGCCTCTCCTATAGGTGGGATCTAACAGGAGTCATAATGATCTGCATGGTTGGATCGTGACATTAAGTTAGAAGTTTAAGTGAATTTAGGAAAAACACTGATCTACATTTGGAGTTTGCACGCTTGAATTGAAATTATATTGAATTTAGGAGGTGATTTTAGGTCTAGGCATAACTTCAGTTTATTTTTTGGTGTTTCTGAAGGCATCTTAATCTTTTTGGGTGAAAATTGGTTAGTAGTGGCTCCAGCAGGTGTCAAGTGAAGGATGCCTCAAATCTAGGTTTTGATGTTTCCATTCATTCTAGAATATTGAGCTTAGTAGGGTTACATATATTGATCATATTTATTTGGGGTTCCAAACAAACCCCGACAATCTTTTCAGAGGATATTGTCTTGATGTTTTTGCTGATGTCTGATAGTTTGTTTTTTTCTCCACATTCGTAGAGCCTTGGCCAAGATTGTAGAGGTTAGTGTTTTCTGGCCTCCGCATTCATATAGCCTTTGCTGCAATCGTGGAGAGTAATGCCTTTTGGCCTTTGAATTGGCAAAGTCTTGAATACGATTTTTGAGATTAATGTTCCTGGCCTCAGCATTCACGTAGCCCTAGCCACAATCATGAAGAGTAGATGCCTAGGAAGACTTAAAATTTCCAATAAATATGAATTCTCCCAATTTCATGATTTTTGAACATTGAGAGCTTGGGTTAAGCAATTTTAAAGAGAGATTTTTAAGTAAAAGTGTTGGGTAAATACTTTTAACTTTAATCCTACCTTACCAATCCATTGTTTCACGATTTTAACATCAAAATTTATGATTTCAATTTAAAAAATTAGGTGTTTCCTCATGAATTTTGCATTCAGTACTTTGGGAAATTAAGAATGTTTTCTAACTCATTTTTATACAATTTTTCATGTGAATTCCTAAGCATTTGGATAACACATTTTTCTATAAAAATATCAGAATTGCCTTTATCCCTTGGGATTGTTTTTTTGGGTCAATTCAGACTTGGTTTTCAGAAATAACAAAATAGGTATCACTTTTCAAATTTTATTATAGGGATTCTTTATTTGATGTTTTTTCGGATTTGAAGGCTTGACATAAAGGAAAAGCCCAAGTTCTGAGTTGATTTCTTCACTTTAAGGTACGAGGACCTCTTGACTTTCTGCTAAGTATATTGAAACTTATATGCCATTGCGTGAATGGGAGTAATAGAAATTTGTGAAGGGTTTCATGTAACTTGTATATTGAAAATTCATATAACTTGTGTATTAAAAATTCTCGAATGGGTTCTAATGATCTATAGTGGGATAAAAGAAGAAACTTGTTGTTATATGTAATGTAAGATGTGTCATGAATAGTTTAAATTGTTGATTCAACTTACTTATGATAATGTACTAAAATTATCTATGTTGGATTAGTGTTGAGATGGTTACATTCCTCTCATTGGAATTTGCATATATCTACTTACATTAATGTTGTACTAGCCATGTGTATATTGATTTTGATAATGAGCTAGACTACAATATGGTTTGGACTAAGCAAAGAATGTATATTGAAGGAAATCTCATGAGAATTCAAGCCCGGACTCCAACCTTTAGTCCATAAGTGGAAACTCCCATAGTCCCTGTGTGGATCATTCTCCCTGAACTCCCCCGGTATTGTTATAACAAAGAATTTGTACTGCTTTATTAGCTCCTATTTGTAAAGTGTTATACCTTGAAACTACCTCCATCCATAAGACTAGAAGCAATGTGGCAAAAGCTAAAGTTAATATAGGTCTCACCAATCACAGGCCAAGTCATGTGTGGATATGATTGGATGAAGAGGACATTACTATAGAAAGGTGGAAATCTATTCAATATGAGAGTGTCCCAGACTACTATTCCTATTGTAAACATCCGGGTCCTGGAATTGAAGTATGCACTATCCAAAGAAAAGATGATGAGCACAAAAGAAGGAAAGATGTGGAACTAGATAAGAAGAATCAGCAACATGCTGAGACCAAGAAGCAAACTGGCAACAATGACCAAAATAATACTACTATTACTGATCAGGACAGTACCAAGGAAATGATTACTTCTTAAAAAAAAAGAGTAAAATCAAGAGGCTCAACGACAAATTCAAAAAAGGAAGTACAACAAAAATCAGCCTAGAAATCAGGCCAACAAAATCTACAAGCCCGTGGCAGTCCAGAAAAATGAGAAGCATAATCAATAGAATCAGAACAATGGACAAGTTGGAAAGGATAACCATGAAATTCAACAGGAAGACAAGGAAAATATCAATACTCCTTTAGATACTGAAGAAAATCAGACTGCTACTCTTATCCAGGAACAACAGCTAACAAGGGAAGTTAATCTGAAGTCCCAACAACAAGATCAGGAGAAGGCCAAGACCACTAATAACTCTGAGGAAATTCAGCCTAGTGACCCAGATGGAATGCAGGAGGATCAAAGTAGTATGCAGGACAAGGTCACTGAGGATGGAGTGATGATCCATGAGGAGCTCATCACTGCTCCTGTGAACCCCAGAGGTCAACACCAATGTAGCAGTTTCAATCAGAAAAACCAATACACTAGCAAAGAGATTGATCAACATAGTCCTAAGGGAGGTATGGCCTAGGACCTGGGATACTTTGCTAGCTCCAACAAGCAACAGTTCACCAGCAAGAAGAATAAGTTTAGCAAAAAGAGAAGAGATTCTATAAAGAATAGAAAGGAGGTTCAAGAGAAGCAACAAGCTTTATATCATGACACGGATGCTAATGCCCTGAAAAACAATCCTATTAATTCTCCAACTCAGAACATATATCATACTGAATTTTTTTGTGGAGATGCCCTTAATATTGATGAGTATGTTGTGATTCATTTAGAAGATGAAAGGGAGGCCAAGAAATTTTAGAAGGATGAGAGTTTAGACACTGATGAGTGTTATGATCAAATCAATAATCTCTTTGTCCATCCTAATACTAATGACCTGGAGGAGGAAATACAATATGTTACTGATAGTCAAGGTCTATCTCTAAGAGGCCACCACAGAACTAAGGTTCTTACCAAAACCAGTCATATAGTTAAGTCTGAACCTACTAGCAGGCCCATCACCAGGTCCTTCCAAGCTAAATTTATTAATGATTAGTTCCATTATCTAGAATTTAAGGGGTGTCAACATGCAAGGAGTCCTAGAAAGACTCAAGAAACTTAAGTGTATGCACCAACTTTTAGTAATTTCCTTTTCTGAACCTTTTTCAGATGCTACCATATTCATGCTATCACAAAGTACCTCCAAATGGACCAGGCCATCCATAATCCTAATAATAAGATTTGGATCTTCTAGGACATAAATGCTAAGTGTCAAGTCTTGGATATGTCAGACCATCATATTTCTTGTATGATCAATCATGCCCAGATGAAACAGGAGTTTATCATCACTTTTGTTTATTCTAAATGTAAAGACTCCCTCAGAAGACTTCTGAGGGACAAAATGATTGAACAAGCTGACACTGATCTACCCTGGTGCACTGTAGATGACTTTAATGTTATCACCTCTCCTGAAGAGAAGTTGGGAGGCAATCCCTACAATATGACTAAGAGCTTTGATTTTATTAGTGTCACGGAAGCCAGACTTGGGGTTTAGTGGCCAAAAATACACCTAGTGCAACATGAGAGGTATTATGGCTAGAATCTAGATAAGACTGGATAGAGCCATGGTGAATGATAAATGGCTGGACTTGATGCCTCATACCACTATCATCAATCTTCCTTCTGTTGGTTTAGATCATTGTCCCCTTTTTATGGAGATGGTGGATCACAATTCAAATGAAGTAAAGTACTTTAAATTCCTTAATTGTTGGACTAACCATCACTCCTTTATGGACACGGTTAGCAAGTCCTGGAATGAGACCATCAATATCAAAGGAAATCCCATGCACAGATTCCAAATAAAACTGAAAGGGTCTCTACTGCTCTAAGCATTTGGTCTTGGAATGTCTTTGGGGATATTCATGCCCAAGTTAAGGTTTTGAGGAAAAGGTTAGAAATGATGAAGAATAAATCCTCAACCATGAGAATGATGAGAATAGGACTAAGCTCTATAATGTTAATACTGAATACATTTATTTCCTTGAAATGGAGGCTTCCATCCTTAAGCAAAAATCTCAAGTCCACTGGTTTAAGGAGGGTGATGTAAAATCTAAATTCTTCGATGCATTCATGAGAGGCAGAAGACGAAGGCTCCATATTCATAGAATCAAAGATGAAGAATGGAGTGAAGGAGACATTAATATTGCCACTACATCCTTCAATTACTTCCAAAAGATCTTCACTGGTGAAGATAAGTCTATCCTTAAAGATATCCTCCATTGCATTCCCAAAATGATCAATGAGAAGCAAAATAGTATCCTGCAAGCCTTGCCTACTTTGAATAAGCTCAAAGAAGTGGTTTTTGATATGAATCCTAACTCTACTACTGGCCCTTGTGGTATGAATGACCACTTCTATCAATGTTGTTGGAATATAATTAAGTTGGACCTTCTTGATATCATTCATTCCTTCTCTTATGGTCAGCAGATGACTAGATACTTAAGCTATACCTATTTGGTACTTTTTCCTAAAGTGGAGCATCCCACTAAGATTTCTAAATTTTATCCTATTATCCTGAGTAAATTTTCCAATAAGATCATTTCTAAGCTTCTATATCTTAGACTTGCCCTTATCTTGCCTACCATTATCTCCCTCAACCAAACAGGCTTTACGAAGGATGGCAATATCTTTGAGAACATTATGTTGGCTCAAAAGATAATTCATCAGGATTAAAAAGCCTAATGTTGGGGGAAATGTGGTTATTAAACTTGATATGGCAAAAGCCTATGATAGGGTCTCCTAGACTTTTACTTGCATTGTGCTATGAAGAATGGGCTTTGGTGAAATTTTCATTGATATGGCATGGATAATCATGTCTAATAGTTGGTACTCCATTATTATCAATGGAGCTAGACATGGTTTCTTCCACTTTACTAGAGGCTTAAAATAAGGGGATCCCTTGTCTCCAACTCTTTTCATTCTAGGGGCTGAAGTCTTCTCCAAAATTATGAATAATCTCCATCTCAATCCTCTTTACCATGGCTTATATATGGAGAAGAGTGGCCCCAAGATCAATCACCTCAGTTTTGTTGATAATATCATCATATTTACTTCTAATAAAAAAGTTACTCTGACTTTGATTGAGTGCTTGATCAATATCAAAAGGTCTCAGGGAAGTTGATTAACAACTCATAAAGCCACTTCATGGTCCCATCAAATTCCTTTAGACCTACTGTGGCCAAAATAAAAAAAGATCACTGGTTTTACCCTGAAAAACAACCCCATTACTTACTTGGGATGTCTTATATATATTGGCAGACAAAGGATTGTGTATTTCTCTGGGCTGGTGGCTAAGGTCATTGCCAAAATTAGAGGCTGGCAAACCAAATTACTGAGTTATGGGGGTAAAGCTACCTTAATCAAACACGTTATTCAATCTATTCCCATACACCTCTTACTATTTGTATCTCCTCCTAGCACCACCCTCAAGCATATACAGACTATCACTGTTCAATTTTTCTGGGGCTGGAAATGTGATGTTGGTAAATATCACTGGTCCTCCTGGATAAATTTGAGTTATCCCTATGATGAGGGTGGGATAAGAGTGAGGATGTTAACTGAGGTAGAAAAAGCTTTCCAATTTAAGCTCCGGTGGAATTTCAGGTCCAAAGATTCCTTATGGGGGTAGTTTTTGAAGGCTAAATACTGCCAAATATCCAACCCCATAAGGAAGAAATGGCACTCTGGACAATCCACCACCTAGAAGCATATGATGGTCAGCAAGCACAAGATTGAGGAACACACCCAATGGCACATTAACTCTGTTTCATGCTTGTTTTGGTGGGATAATTGGCTAGGCATTGAACCTCTTTACAAATATAAGACTGATGAATGTCTTTATAATAATGAGACTAACTTCTTTTACCTTATTAATGGCAAGTGGGATCAGTAAAAGCTCCACAATAGGCCCCTGCTAACATGATTTCTACTATATTAAATTTTCAACTTCATTACAATCCTAGTATCTATGACTTGGCTATTTGGAAGCCTAACAACAACGGAAAATTCTCTTGCTCTTCTGCCTGGGACAACATCAGAGACAAAAGAACTATCTCTACCATGCATGCCAAGATATGACATAAGTACATTCGTTTTAAATGCTCCTTTTTGCTTCGAAGGATCTTTAGGAGGAAACTTCCCACCAATGACAAGATTATTACCTTTGGCTATAAACCTGCTCCTTGCTGTTGTTGTCAATCCATAGACCAAGATAACATCAATCACATTTTCCTTAACTGTGATCTGGCCAAGCATGCTTGGCTTTTCAGTGCTAACCCTCTGGGTATCACTACTAGAAACACCCCTCTTAGAAATCTGCTGACTAAGTGGTTGGCTCATAAACCACAAAATGAAGTTCACAAGCTCATCTTGAATGCTACTCCCATCTTTGTCCGTTGGAATCTGTGGAAGAACAGATGTGCTATAAAATATGGAAGAAAAAACTCTAGCGTTGCTAGAGTCATGTACCTCATCTTTAGACACAATTACCTCATGCTCTCATCCGCTTATCCCCAAGTTACCTGGCCAGCTTCATGGAGTTCTCTAATCCAAGCAGTGGAGAGCTGTTATCATGAGATCAAAGTGACCATGATATCATGGAACAAGCCTCCAACTAGAATGATTAAGGTGAACACTGATGGAAGTTCACTAGGGAATCTAGGAAATATGGGAGCAGGAGGGATTCTCAGGGATGCCCAAGGGGAGTTTATATTTGCCTTTTCTATGTCTTTGGGTACAGGTACAAATAATGAAGCTAAGGTGGAAGCAGCATTCAGAGGTCTCTTCTAATCTATTCAACTAGGATACAATAGAGTGACACTATAGTTGGATTTTGAGCTGGTGGTGAAATGGATTGGAAAAAATATCACACTTCTTGGCAGCTACAAATATTTTTGGTTAAAATCCATAACATTATCACCAACTTTCAGGACTTTAGATGCAACCACATTCTGAGAGAGGCCAACCATGTAGCTGATACCTTATCAATGTTCAGCCATTCAATTGGTAATTCTCATGAATTCAACTGCAAGGAGCCTCTTCCCAACAAGATCAAAGCAATCTTACAACTAGATAAAATGCAGATTCCAAACATTAGGAGGAGGAAATTAAAGAGGATCAAGAAACCTCATTAGACTAGGGTTTCTGATTGTATAAAGGGAGAGTGTCCCTAATTGATGCTTTCCTATGTTGGTCTTGAGAGGATACCTCTCATAGGATTAGTTTGGTTTGCACCTTTTAGAATGGTATCCTCTTGTCATACCTTTTTAGGCTTGATAATGGAACACCAACTTAGGTGGAGGTATGGTCTATGCCCCCCTCCTTTGTATCTTTTATTTTATTTTATGATAAGGTCTGAGGCGGTTGCTCAGCCCCTAACCCCCACAAGGTTTATTTAAAAAAAAGAGGAAATAGGATCTAGGCTATGTGATCTATGAAAAATTCATATTGAGATAAAATAGGGATTGATCCACATGATCGTTAGCGAATTCATATTTAAGGGGTCGAGCCACATGATCCGTGATGGATTTATATGTGAGATGTCAGGTCACATGTATTTTGGTAGTTACACAAACTTAAAAGTCTCCTATAGGTTCTAGACTGAGATTCAATGGATGTGTAGAAATAGGGCAAACATGTATCATTCTATATAACATAGAACTACATTGCAATTCATTCTTGTAGTCTGCCAATGTGTGTAATGATATAGTCTTGTCATTCCTGAATTATAGGATGATGTGATGATATAGATATATACAT
>JBCEWC010018993.1:0-11658 GCA_038996855.1 Solanum aculeatissimum
TCAAGCCTAATCAAGTCTTCTTCCCCAAATTCTACAAGCTAGCTTCAATGGAGGTCAAGAGAGCTTTAGGATCTTAAGAGAGAGTGTAGGAGAGTTCTAATGGATGAATGAGGGTTTGGGGGAATGATTTAGGGGTTTAGGATACCTTAAGGGACCAAAAGGGGGCTTAGGGAAAAGTTAAATTATAAAAATACCATTAATAAACCAAAACTTTTCACTGAACACAGCACCCAAACGGCAGCTACAGTGCCATCAAATGGTCTCACGCACCGTTTACCATGCCGTCAAGTTGTACTTAGTCAATTTTCCACACAAACTCTCGGAGGACTTTCTGTTACATTTGAAGAGCAACCAAACAGACCATCTAAGGTGAGACGTTCCATGTAACCTAACATATAACCTTACTTAACCCCAAAAATCATGCCCAAGCCTTTTCCTAGCCACTTTCCAACTTCACGGGATAGTGGACGTCTCGTTAAGTTCCAAACGAACCATTCAAGGTTCCGTCAATGTACACTTGCCTTATGGGTGGTTCCAAGCCACTCCAAGATCGTTGTGACACCACACGACACCCTATACAGACCCTGCAAAGTTTCATGGTCCGTTCAAATGTCCTTGGCCATTTTTCTAAGCCTATCTCCAATGGCTTCCTAATTTTAGACAGTCTCACTGTTTGGGCCATATCTCCCTCATCCGATATCCAATTTAAGTGAAACCACTTGTGTTGAAAAGCTAACTCCAAGATCTTCCATTTTATATATGGTATCTTACATGGTTCATCTAAAACGGTATGACTATTTGAAGTTGACTGTCAAAACTGTCTCTCTAAGCCACTAACTAGCCCAATTTGCATTCGGCCACTTAAACTCAACCCGTGGCCACCAAAACTCATTCATGGCTTGTATAACATCATAGAATGCCAACCATAAGTAGATTTTGAAAATTTTCGGGTTGCTACACTAGGGTTTGAAGGTTTAGCTTAAGGATTTCCAAAATTTCATCTTCAAGTCAAGGGATTCTCACTTGAAGTTTGTAGGGCTTCATTCATGGATTAGTTTCATCCATGAATTCAAATATAAAACCTCTTTTTTTATTAAAGTTTTATCATGATTTCTTATGTGCTTTTATAATATGATTCTAAGTGCATGATTATGATTCCTACATGATGATTACACTTAATTATGCATGAATTATGAAGAATTATATGATTTCTATGATTTCCAAATAAGAGAATATGATATCATAGATTGATGATTAGGGTTTGTTGAATGGGTGTGGGTTCCTTTTAATGATGATCCAAGTTGATTTCAATAGCATGTTTTCTCTATGAATTTCTTTATGCATGGTTTTTGCTCAAATGCTCCTAGACCTACACATGGACCTAGATCCCTTCATTAAATAGGTCATAAAAGTGCATATTTCTGATTGGACCACTGATGTATTAATCTTTAGTCTTTTATTAATAAAAGGGTGGACCATCCCACCAAAAATTTAATTTTAAAAAAAAGGCCTAGCTCCCTATGCTAATGTTACAGTTTTTCATGAATATCATTTGAAGTATGCTAAAGCATATCTTAATGACAATGATGATCATAATGGTGATAATATGATGATAATGATGTTATGATGAAAGAGGGTGATTAAGACCCTAATGTTTATGATGATATTAAGGTGAGGAAAGTTTACCCAAATTATGTGAATGATATGTAGATGGACTATTCTTATGACATGAGAAGATTTCATACAAGGTTATAATGACTATTTTACAAACTATGAAAGTATGATTTTAATGAAATACAAAGTATGTTGAAAGCTATGTATATGCATGATTTATGTATTCCATAAGATATGAATTAGCACTGAAAGGGCTTTAGTAGATTCTATAGTCCCATAATTATGTGACACCATAGGTATGATGATGTTTATGTTCTTATGACTTAAAGGTATGTTATTGGATTCATATAGCTTTTAATGGACACTTATTGTTCTAGGATAGAGCCTAAATAGTGGGTTCAAAAGATGGGTTCTTACTGTGCTAGGATAGAGCCTATAAGGTGAGGATCGAGTCTACCTTGGCAAAGTAGACTTCTTTTTCACTCGGTATAGAGAGAATATCGAGATTCTATGTAATAGTATGTATGGTTTTAATATCGATTATGGTCTTATTCCCATGTGTGTATGCTAGGGTGATGAAAGGTTCGATGATTCTTCTTCTCATGATTTTAAACATGCAATGCTCATACATATTTTCTCCTTATTCTATTGATTATTATTATGCATATTGATATCATGGTGTGATGTTCCTTGATGCATAATATACCTACATACTCAGTACATTACACATACTAATGCATACTTTTTTGCCTACATGATCTAACCATGTAAGGATGGATGACTCCTCCATTCTGTGGCTAGCTTTGGACTTCCGTTTGAAGACTTGTTGGTGAGTTCCCATGCTTCGAAAACCAACCAATTTATGATATTTTCCTATTAAGACTTTATGGATTTTTTCTTTGATGTATATCTTTAGGGTGAGCTAGTGGAATATGTTCTAGTCTCTGTTAAGATCTTATAATATAGAGGCATAATTTGAATATTATAGCTGATGTAAATTTCCCTAAGAGAAACTATGATTTCTATATTGATATGTTTCGCTTGAGTATTCTCTTATGCTATGCTTATTTTACCTTATGTACGCTTATGATATGAGTACGAGGCTTGGATGGGATGCCTTCGAGTGTCATATTTGCCTTGTCACGGCTAGGCTCTAGGTTCGGGTCGTGCAAAAAGTGGTATCATAGAATAAGGTTTGAAAGCATTCTAGGGAGTCTAAAATACCGCATCAAGTAGAGTCTTATTCATAGGTGTGAAGCATGCCACATCCATGAATAAGAGGATATGAGATGTTTAGGAATTCTCTATTTCTTTATGATCTATATCGTGCTATTAAAACGCTTGTATCCTGAAGCTTGTCCTTCGTCGGATATCATTGAGAAAGAAATAGGAAGGTGTTTTTAGAAATGGCTCTACAACGTGCTCCATTTCCTAGGGGAGGTAATGTTGATGAGGACCAAGCTTTTTCAGATCCTAAAGTTCCTCAAGGCTCTCAAGTGTATTAAGTTACCAACGATGAGTTGAGGGCCACTATAACAATATTAGCTCAAGTCGTTGCTTCTCCAAAGACTCCTACTTTGGCTTCGAGGATAAGAGATTTTGCTAGAATGAATCCCCCAGAGTTTCATGGTTCTAAGGTGGATGAAGATCCACAAGAGTTCATTGATGAAATTTATAATGAGGTGGAGATTATGTGGGTTTCATCCAAGGAAAGGGTCGAATTGGTGGCTTATCAACTTAAGGGAGTTGCTCAAGTTTGGTTTTCTCAATGAAAATTTGAAAGGGTAGAAGGTGTTATTGATTGGGAGATGTTTAAGGTCATTTTCCTTGATCGTTTCTTCCTTTTTTAACTAAGCAAAGCCAAAGTGATGGAGTTCATGAATTTAAGGAAAGGTGGTATGAGTGTGAGGGAATATGCCATCAAATTTACAAAGTTTTCCAAGTATGCCCCTTCCTTGGAGACCGACTTAGGACCCACATAAACAAATTTACATTGGGTGTATCCAACTTGGTTAAGACGAAGTGTAAGGCCACGATGCTCATAAAAGAGATGGATATATCACATCTCATGACCTATGTCGAATAAGTGGAGAGTGATAAACTCTAAAAGATGAGGATGAGAGACTTTAAGACAGCTTGTTATGATGGTATTTTCACATCCTAAGTCTAGCGGTGGTCGTTTGCGACAAGGCTAAGGGTCATCCAAAGGTTCTTCTCAATAGCTTTACAAAGAGAAGGTATCTAACCCTAAGTCTCAAGGTTATGTTGTGAAAGGTGGTGCTATTCCTCCTATATGTCCTAAGTGTGAGAGGAACCATGTTGGTGAATTCTTGAGAGGTTTTGGTACATGCTTTGGTCGTGCAATGATGGGGCATAAGATTGTTGAGTGTCCCAATATTATTAATAAAGATAAAAAAAAGGGCGTCTACAAGGCCAAATTTGTCAAGGGGGCAAGTACAACAAGGTACCCAAGCTTAAGGTGGCGGTCCACATGGTAATCGATTTTATGATTTGCATGTTAGGTAAGAGGTTGATAAATCTCCCAATGTGCTTATCGCTATGTTAAAAGTTTTTTATCATGATGTACATATTTTACTTGATCCCGGTGCTAATATGTCTTTTGTTACTCTTTACCTTTTCATAAATATTAATGTGTCTCTGAAAGTCTTATTAGAGCCCTATTCAGTATATACTTTGATTGGTGAGTTAGTTCTAGAAAAGAAAGTTTATAGAAATATTTCTTTGTTGGTCTTGCATAAAGTCTTTCCATGCAATCTTGTTGAACTTAATATGACCGATTTTGATATGATTCTTGGTATGGATCGGTTACATGCATCTTATGCTTCTATTTATTGTAGAATCCATAAGGCCACATTCAAAGTTCCTAATGAGGCTATTATGGAATGGAAGGGAACTAATTCGGTGTTCAAAGGAAAGTTTGTTTCTTATGTGAAAGCTATGAAATTATTTCCTAAGGTTACATATATCATGTTGTCTGAATCATGTATATTACGTCCAATGTTCCTATTGTTGATTTGGTCCCTATAGTTAATGAGTTTTCTGATGTTTTCCTTAATGATTTGCTCGGTATTCCTCTCATAAGGGAAATTGACTTTGGTATTGATCTTTTACCTGACACCCAACCTATTTCTATACCTTCATACCAAATGGCCTTGATGGAATTGAAAGAATTGAAGAAATAACTAAAGGATTTACTTGATAAGGGGTTTATAAAGCCTAGTGTGACACCATGTGGTGCTCCTATATTGTTTGTAAAGAAGAAGGATGGTTCACTTTGAATGTGTGTGGATTATAGGAAATAAAATAAGGTCACTATAAAAACAAGTCCCTACTTTCAAGGATTGATGACCTATTTGATCAACTACAAGGTGCAAGTTACTTTTCTAAGATTGATCTCCGATTTGAATATCACCAATTGAGGGTGAAAAAAGATGACATCCCATAGATGGCACTTAGAACTTGGTATGATCACTTTGAATTCTTGGTTATGTCGTTTGGACTAACAAATGCTCCCACTGCTTTCATGGATTTGATGAATAGGGTCTTCAAACCATATTTGGATATGTTTTTGGTAGTGTTCATAGATGATATATTGTTCTATTCACGAGATGTAAAGAAATGTGAGGATTAGTTGAGGATTGTGTTGCAAACATTGAGATATGGATAACTTTTTTCCAAGTTTAGCAAGTGTGAGTTTTGGCTAAGGGAGGTGGCTTTTCTTTGCCACATTATTTCAAGTGATAGTATCAGAGTGGATCCAATGAAGATAGAGGCGGTGAAGAATTGTCCTAGAACTTTGTCTTTATCTAATATTAAGAGATTTTTGGGTTTAGCCAGATATCATAGAAGATTTGTTAAGGGGTTTTCTTACATTGCCTCTCTGTTGACTAAGTTAACCCAAAAGAAGGTGAAATTCCAATAGTCCGATGAACGTGAAAAGAGTTTCCAAATGTTGAAGGATCGTCTTACTTCAGCTCCTATTTTGTCATTGTCTAAAGGTCTGAATGGTTTTGTTATGTATTATGATGCCTCAATATAGGTTTGAGTTGTGTTTTAATGCAACATGGGAAAGTCATTGCCTATGCCTCAAGACAATTAGAAGTGCATGAAAGTAATTATCTGACTCATGATCTTGAATTATTGGTTGTTGAGTTTGCATTAACAATTTGGAAACATTATCTCTATGAGGTATATGTTGATATATTTATCGACCATAAGAGTTTGCAATATGTGTTTGGCCAAAGGAATTTGAACCTAAGGCAAAAGAGGTGGTTGGAACTTTTGAAAGATTACGATATGAGTGTGATGTATCATCTTGGCAAGGCTAATTTTGTGGTTGATGCCTTAAGTAGAATGTCCATAGGTAGCATTACACATGTTGAGGATGGGAAAATAGAGTTAGCTAAAGAAGTACACAGTTTGGCTAGTTTGAGTGTAAGGTTGAATGGCTTGAATAATGGTAGTATACTTGTATAAAATGGGGTGAAATTGTCTTTAATACAGTAGGTGAAAGCAAAACAAAACAAAAGAAGTACACAGTTTGGTATATTAAGTGTAAGGTTGAATGGCTTGAATAATGGTAGTATACTTGTATAAAATGGGGTGAAATCGTCTTTAATACAGGAGGTGAAAGCAAAACAAAATATGAATCCTACTTTGGTTAAATTGAAAAAGTTAGTGGTTGATAAGATGGTAGAGTTTTATCACAAGAAGGAGATGGAGTGCTATGTTAACAAGGGTGGTTGTGTGTACCTAAGGTTAATGGATTGAGGAAAAAGATACTCGAAGAGGCCCATAATTATATGTATTTAATTCACTCGAGATCCACCAAAATGTATAGAGATTTGAGAGAGGTGTATTGGTAGAATGGCATAAAGAAAGACATCGCAAGGTGTGTGATGGTGTGTGAAAATTGTCAACAAGTGAAGGTGGAACACCAAAGACTAGGTGGCTTAGCACAAGATATTGAGATACCTACTTAGAAATAGGAGGAAGTGAATATGTATTTCATAACGGGTTTGCCAAAGACTAGAAAGCAATTTGACTCAATATGGGTGGTTGTGGATATAATGATGAAAACAACCCATTTTTTACCGGTAAAGACTACTTTATGTTGTCGAAGAGTATGCTAAGGTTTACATTCAAGAATTGGTAAGATTTCATGGAGTTCCATTGTATATTATATCGGATAGAGGTTCTCAATTTACATCTCATTTTTAGAAATCTATCTAAAGAGTCCTTGGTACAAAGGTGAAGCTAAGTACCACATTTCATTCTCAAATGGATAGACAAGCCAAAAAGACAATCCAAATGTTGGAAAATATGTTAAGGGCATGTGTGCTTGATTTCAAAGGAATTTGGGATGATCACGTACCTCTTATTGAATTTGCGCATAACAATAGTTTTCACTCAAGTATTGGTATGGTGTTGTTTGAAGCTTTGTACGATAGATGACGTAGGTCCCTAGTGGGATGGTTTAAAGTTGGAGATATGTCCTTGATTAGATTAGATTTTGTACTTGGTGTTATGGAGAAGGTGAGGGTCATAAGAAAAGGTTGTAGGCTTCCCAAAGTCATCAAAAATCATATGTCGATGTTAGGAGAAGGGATCTTGAATTTAAGGAAGGTGATTGGATATTTAAGGGTTTTCCCAATGAAAAGAGTAATGAAATTTGGGAAAAAGGGAAAAATTGAATCCTAGATACTTGGGATCTTATGAGATAGTGAAAAGATTTGGGAAGGTAGCCTATGAGCTAGAATTGCCTATGGATTTAGCTATGGTTGATCCGGTGTTTCATGTGTCGATACAGAGAAAATGCATGGGTGACCTAAATTTTATTGTTCCATTAAAGGGTGTGTCTTTGAGGAAGTACTGGTTGAAATTTTGGATCGGTAAGTGAAGAGGTTGAGAAATAAAGAAATTGAGTTCATTAAAGTGTGGTCAAGAAACCAACAAGTTAAGAGTGCTACTTGGGAGGCCGAGGTAGACATGATGAAACTATATTCTTACCTCTTTCCTTCTATTCAAGCCCAAGGTATCTAAATGTGATCTATTCTCCCAAATTCTCACGAATACATGTTTCCTTGTCATATAACATGCATGCATGATCATGAAATTGTTTGAAATGATGTTAATGCATAAGTTTGATGATTTTATAAAAATGATGTATATGTTGCATTTTGGCATATACGTTATGATGATGGCTATGTTTCTACTCTACCCAAGTGTGATTTTATCTCATTTGAGGATGAATGGTCTCAAAGAAGAGATATTGTAACTCCCTATATGTTGTTAGCCTAGAAACTAGAAAGTTGAGGAAAATTTAGCACTGGTTGGGTCCCAATCCACAGCTCGTGGATGGGACCATGGGTCGTGGAAGGGTCTCATGGAAAGAGTCCCCAAAACTTGGGAAATTTCTGAGTTACTAGAAATAGCTCCACGATTAATAGGATGGGCCATCAATATAACCATGGCCCATTAATGGCATCGTCGAAGTGACCTATAAAGTATGGAATATTTCTAAGTATGGGGAGTTCTCACTAAGGGACTTATGGCTCGTGAAAGGAACAACGAGTCATCCTACGTGTTAGTGGTTTAGGAAGTGACAATTCCAGTTGGTCAAACTTTTGTGGCATACGTTCTACGAATCCAAGCATGAGCCATAGGTGGAACCACGGCCTATGGATGGGGTCTCATGGATGGCTCCGACAAATTTTAGTGAAGGGTTTTTTGGATATTTCCAATTCATGTAACTCCTAAACTATGTTGTTTTGGCTCTCCTAACCAACTTAACCAACGTAACCTCTATAAATCCTATTCGTACTTCATTCTAATTTATTCATCCTCATAATTCTCTCAAAGGTTCTCAAATGTTTCTCTCTCTACAACAAGGACTCCATTGAAGCTAAGGTTTGAAGGTTTAACTTAAGGATTTCCAGAATTTCATCTTCAAGTTTAGGCATTCTCACTTGACGTATGTAGGGCTTCATTCATGGATTAGTTTCATCATGAAGCCCAAACCAAATCCTTTTTTTATCAAAGTTTCATGTTGATTTTTATGGGCTTTTATGATATGATTCCAAGTGCGTGTATTATAATTCCTACATGGTGACTACACTTAATTATGCATGAATTATGAAGAATTACATGATTTCTATGATTTCCAAGTAAATGAATATGATTTCAAATATGATGATTAGGGCTTGTTGAATGGATGTGGGTTCATTTTAATGATGATCCATGTTGATTTCAATTGCATGTTTTCTCTATGAAATTCCTTAAATTACATGGTTTTAACTCAATTGGTCTCAAACCCACACACGGACCTAGCTCCCTTTGCTAAAGTTATGGTTTTTCATGAATATGATTTCAAGTATGCTAAAGCATGTCTTACTGACAATGATAATCACAATGGTGATGTTATGATGATAATTATGCTATGATGAAAGAGCGTAATTAAGACCCTAATGTTTATGATGATGTTAAGGTGGGAAGGTTTACCCACACTATGTGAAAGATATGTAGATAGACTATTCTTATGACATGAGATGATTTCATGAAAGATTATGATCACCATTTTACAAACTATGAAAATGTGATTTTAATGAGATGTGAAGTATGTTGAAAGCTATGTATATGCATGACTTTTATATTTCGTGGTATATGGCTTAGCATTGAGAGGGATTTGGTAGATTCCATAGTCACATGTCTATGTGCCACTGTAGATATGATGATGTTCATGTTCTTATGCCTTAAAGATATGCTATTGGATCCATATAACTTTTCATGGACACTCACTGTGCTAGGATAGAGCCTAAAAGGTGGGGTCAAATGATGGGCTCTCATCACGCTAGGATAGAGACAATAGGGTGAGGATCGAGTCTACCTTCAAAGTAGACTCCTCTTTCACTCGGTGTTGAGAGAACATCGAGATTTCATGTAATAGTCTGTATGGTGTTAATATAGGTTATGGCCTTATTTCTACATATGTATGCTAGGGTGATCAAAAGTTTGATGATGCTTCATCTCATGGTTTTAAACATACATTGCTCATACATGTTGTGTCCTTATTGTATTGATTATGATTATACATATTGATATCATATTGTGATGTTCCTTGATTCATAGCATACCAACTATAATGACCCCCAGTTTAGGAGCCTAAGAGTGCAGAAAAATTGGGTTGAAAATGACCTCGAGTCTGTTTTACGAGGGTGACTTATGTCTAGTCGATGGACTTATGACCTGTAGGTTTGTCCTTAAGCATGAACTTCAGGAAAGGGAAAAAGTTTTCAAGTGTGGAGTAACACACGTACCAAGTGACAGCCAGTAGAAAGGATGATGGTCCATAGATACGGTCATAGATAGGAGTATAACATGAAAGAAAGTTGGAGTTTCTAGAAATTGATCTACGAATTAATAGCACGGTCCATACATCAATTTACTGCTCATAGATTCGCTTCGTAGATAGGGTCCAAGAAAATGAGAAAAATTACTAAGTATGTAAGAACTCTACGAGTCCAACCATGAGTCGTAGATCAAAGGATGGACCTTAGAAGTGTTTTGTAGTTTTGGGGTCAGCGAATCAATTTCAGGAATTTTGGAAAGGTTAAAAGGACAAAATGGCTTTCTACATTTTAGCCCAAGTCATAATAGAACCTTGTGAAATTTCAGACAAACCATAGTGTCGCTTCACCCATAAGAGACAATGGGAAGATACGAAGCCCAACAACATCCATGGACAGATTCTGAGTCCCCATCACACTCTTATAAACAAAGACGACATTGTGTAGATGGTTGTGTGGATCCTCTAACGGTAGGCCCGTAAACAACCCGTTGTTTTGCAGCATCTACGGTAAACCATTCAATACCACGAACTTAGTATCCTCCGATAAAAGAGGTAACATAATTGCAGTGACATCAACCGCCACGGATTCAAGCCTATATTGATTCTACTGACGAGCAGTAACCTGAAAATCTTATGGTGGTGGATTCACATCCTCCAATAGTGGTGTTTCATCATTGTTTAGATTGGCTTCTAGGTTAGCGACATTATTTTCATTGTCCTAGGCCATTGTTTGAAGTTTTTTTTGAATCTCTGGGTCAAATGGAGTCAAGGGTGTGCCTCAACTATTAGTGTTGGGCAAACATTATACCTTGTAACAACCTGAAAATTTTTTAAATCTACTTATGGTTGGCATTATATGATGTACTACAAGCCATGTATGAGTTTTGGTAGCCACGGATTGAGTTTAAGTGGCCGAATGCAAATTGGGCTAGTTAGTGGCCTAGAGGGAGAGTTTTGACAGTCAACTTCAAATAGTCATAACATTTGATGTGGGATGTACCATGTGAGATAAAACATATCAAATTGAAGCTCTTGGAGTTATCTTTGCAACACAAGTTGTTTCACTTAATGTGTATATCGGATTAGGGAGATATGGCCCAAACCGTAAGACTGTCTAAAATTCAGAAGCCATTGGAGATAGGCTCAGAAAAATGGCCAAGAACATTTGTACGGACCGTTAAACTTTGAAAGGTCTGTCTAGTGTCTCGTGTTATGTCACAGTGAGCTTGGGTTGGTATGGAACCACCCCTAAGCTAAGTGTAGGTCAACGGTTCGTCAAATGGACCTTTTGAGCTTTGACGGGCCGTTTGCTGCCTCGTTGAGTGAGGCAGTGGCTAGGCCATGGCTTGGATAAGGTTTTTGAGTTTAAGGGAGGTCAAAAGGTTCAGTTCATGGGCCGTCTCACCTTAGACGATCCATTTGGTTGTTCGTGAAGTTCAACAGAAAGTCCTCCGAGATTTCGTGGAAAACTTTGGCTAAGTGCATCCAAACGGTCACTTGAACGGATCGTATGACCATTTGACAGCACTGTAGCAGTCGTTTGGGTGTTGTGTTCAGTGAAAAGTTTCAGTTTATTAATGGTATTTTCGTGATTTAACCTTTCCCTAAGCCCCCTTTTGGTCCCTTAAGGTATGCTAAACCCCTAAATCATCCCCCAAACCCTATTTCATCCATTC
>JBCEWC010018994.1:0-11658 GCA_038996855.1 Solanum aculeatissimum
AAGCCATCTTATTACTCATTTCCTTACCCCATTCATTTAAGCATATTAGAGATACTATGCTTTATGGAAAGGATAATCTCTTACAGGGAAATTAAATCTATCTCTTACAAGGATATTAACTCTCCCATTATTTTAGATAGAACTTTCTTGGTACTCGCCTCTTGAATTAAAGTCTAGTAGCCATAGGTCCTTGCTCTACTCAATCGCGTTCCCTGTGAGATTCGACCCCGACCTCAAAAGTTGGGTAAATATGTTGATGACGACTGCCCCTTCATTCTTTAGTGATGTAGGGTTGAGCGACATCAAAAATGGTGTCGTTGTCGGGGAACAATAGGCATTTTGAGTTGGTTTAGGACTTGTAGTTTACTTTTTTTATTTGATTAGTGAGTACTTTTTTTTGTTTCTTTATTTTTGTTTTTGTTCTATGGCTAATTATGATGAACACTTGCTTGATGATTGTAAGCCCTTCTTTTATCTCCTTCGGAGTATTGCACTTTGTGGTGAGAAAAAATGGTATTGAGAATGAGAATAGATATGAGGGTGTCGTGAGTCAAAGTTGGCTCACGATTTGAGTCTTAGACTCTCCAAAAAAGTGGCCAAAAGACACCAATTTCTCAACAAGAAGGATGATCTCAGGAGCTTGCTTGTTGCTAGAGGCTATAAGTTGGACCATTTGGAATGTGAGATTGATGTTTTGGAGGTCGGCTTGAAGCTAAGCAATGGGGAAAGTGAGACTCATGGCTCAATGGTGATCAACCATGAATTGGAGTCTCAAGAAGAAGGAGAGGTGCTTGACATGGAAGAAGTCTTGGGCCTATGCATTTCATCAAGGCCAATAATCATCCAAGAGGCCAAGCTTAAGGAAATGATACTATAGTTGCAAGAAAAAGCCATGAAAATCCTTAATGGCAACTCTAGTTCATCTGAAGTGGAGAGTGTCTTCTACTTGGGGGCCATGAAAAATGAAGTTCAATACCAAAGAGGTCCCCCGACACTCTCATGTCTACCTAAAGAGCCAAAAAGGAAAGTTGATGTTAAGTTGGGTAGATGATTCAAGTCTCAAAGTGGAGAGACCAGTGAAAAATATTGATGGTCTCTCATAATCCTCCTCATGAACTCAAATGGTAAAACATCTTGAAATTGAGGAGAAGATTCATTGCCTCGAAGTGGAAACACAAAAGGGTGGTGAAGAAAATTTTGTTCATATTTTAATAAATTCTTGTATTTTAAATTTTTAGAACAACTTCTTGATTTTAATTTTTTATTTCTACCTAACCCTCACAATTTTCAAGTCTTAGGTAGTGGTTTTGCATAGGTTTAGAGGTGACAAGTTGATTGGAGTTGAAGAATTGGGTGAAAAAACCATCAAAATGGCAAAAGGATGAACCTGTGCCATTTTGATCGCACTTTGAGGCCCAAACACTGCCCATCATTGAAGAGCGGATCGCCCAAATGGGTGTCATGACCCGAGAGTATGGCCTAGATGTGACATGGAAAAGGAGAACCCGAGAGTCCTCGATCAAGACATCATAGCATCATCACACACATCATCGGTTCGGAAGTATGTACAATAAACAAATAACACATAAGTCTAGGGGATTCTGGGGCTTTGGACTCAAGCTATGGGGATGTTGCCGGGAATGGGATAAACATGAATCATATAGCACATAGCAATTACGCTCTAGGGGGTGGGTATGTATGACTCAAGGTATGGGGGCAAGCAGGGTTAGGACTTTTCACATAAGCACATTCCTAATCCAATCATATCATCATAGCATAAGCGGAAATGGAAACATAACATAAGATTCCATCACTTAACGTAGATGGCCATATCATTGCAAGTATCACATTGCATAACGTACAATAAAGTTTGATATGTCCAACAATGCCTCTACATAAGATAAGATGGGGCCTCGACACATTCCGGCCTCACCCTCAAGTTAAATAAGTACTTCGGCGACCAACATCAGGGCAATGGCGAAATTCCACCATTTCATCCCCAATTCTCATATACATGCACTTCCAGCCCTTATTCTTCATACTTAAAATATGAAATCACTATTCATACAAATTGAGAGTGAAGAAACATACCTTAGATTAGATTTTTAGTTTAGGGTGAGCATTTAGAGCAAGTTCTCTACAAATTCTTGGGTGGTTTGAAGAGTGTGGGCTTCCATTGTAAAATCTTTCACTCACTCCTTCTCTCCTTGTTCTTGAATGCTTAATTTGTAGATTTAACTGAGCTTGATTGATAAATTGTTTGAGTCTTGATTATTTCTCTTGCTTTCATGCTTAGTTGATGATTTACTTGCACAATCAAGTGGGTTTCTCCCAAATCAGTTTGAATTGCTTTAATTGATTTATGGGTTCATACATATGCTCATGTATAAATTAGATTTGAGGTTGCTAACTTGAATCTAGTTTAGATCTTCAATTATTGCATAAGAATGTATAGTTAGAGCGGAAGGTTGCATGATAGTAATGGGTTTATGTGTTGAGAGCCCATGAAGGACTCAATGGCTAAGGTATTAAGAGTGTTGCTTTGAAGTCTTAGGCCAAGTATGTCCTTAAAGGTCCACGTGTGATATCCTAGCGGATTCATGCAAAACACCTAATATCAGAGATTATTTGGGTTACAAGCAACCTAGTCTACCCATAGAGTTAATTTGATGCTAAGTGTGATGGATCGATTGAGTTTTGATTGATTCCCATAATTGTTTTATCCTTGCTCCCTTGCTTGACCAATCCTTGCCCTATTTGCATTTTCTTATTAGGAGTATTTGTTAGCTTAGCTCTCCGCCTATTTTAGATAGAACTTTCTTGGAACTCACATCTCTAATTAAAGTTTAGCAGCCATAGGTCCTTGATCTACTCAATCGCCGACACATTGTTCCCTTTGGGATTTAACCCCGACCTCAAAAGTTAGGTAAATATGTTGATGATGACCATCCCTTCGTCCTTTAGTGATATACGATTGAGTGATATCACACCTTCACAACCTTCTCCTTATTGTCCCTTTTTTAGAATAAGGTAAGAAAGTTTTATTGAGTTGCTCAACTTCCCTTAGCCTTGTACTCATGATGTGCTACAAAACCTCCACGGTGCTAGGGGAGGCCTCAAGCAGTGGAAGATGAGCAATCGCTAAGGAATAACTTAAACTAAGAGAAAGTGAAGTAATACTTGGAAAATTCTTTGGTATTCATTAAGACTTCATATGTATCCCTGCTAATTATTTTCCTAATACTAAATAAAATTCTTATTTTCATCGGTATATGCGTAATCGGCAAGTTCAGTCACACCTATAAGTCAGCTACTTCAAAGGCATCATATTTTCTAAGACTTCAAGAAATTTCTAGTAGAATCTTGACAGTAGAGGAGGGTAAGCTCCAATCGACAAAGGTTGGGTCTATTCTGGGAGCGTTTACCTCCTCTCGACCCTGATCCCATTGCAAATATGATGTAACAAACAATACGGGAACACCTCATGGTGAAATGCTTGGCCTTATGAAATTCTTATCACACAAATATTTCAATTATTCCTTCAACTCCTTGAGTTTCATCAAGGTCATATGGTAAGGAGGAATATAGATTGATTAGGTATCAAGAGGAAGATCTATACCAACATCAATTTTCCTTTCAAAAGGAATATTGGGCAAATCATCGAGAAATATATCAAGAAATTCATTGGTAGTAGGAACCAACTCAAGAGTAGGAGCTTCAGTATTTACATCCCTAAGCCACACTAGATGATAGATACACCCCTTAAAAATTATTTTTTGAGCCTTTAACCATAGAACGAATCAATGCTTACAGACTGAATCATTACCCCTCTATTCAAGAACTGGCTCATTAGAAAATTAGAATTTGACCCTGGAAGTTCTACAATCTATAGATGCATAAGAAGCATGAAGCTAATCTATCTTGAGAATAATATCAAAATTGTTCACGTCAAGCTCAATAAAATCACATGAAATTACTTTTTTACAAGACTGACATGAGACAATTTTTATAGACTCTCTTGGTTAGGATCGAATCACCTATGGGGTGTAAACCAAAAAGGACTCAACCAATATTTTGAGACATACATCAAATCTTAGGACAAGATAAGGAGTAACAAAATATATATTAGCACCTGAATCAACCAAAGCACCTATATCAAAGTCAAAGACTCATAACAAACCTGTAATCATATCGGGAGACTCCTCAACATCTTGCCTAGCGTGGACATTATAAAACTAGTTATTGCGTTGACATCCTCCTTATAGAGCTTGGGCACCTTGTTGCACTTGCCTTTCTTGAGCAACTTGACCTTAAGGACAACCTTTTCTGCCATCGTTTGAACCATAAGACATTCAGGGATCTTGTGTTCCATTTTACCACACACATAACAAACACCTGTACTAATCAAGCATTTCCCTTTATGCTTGCTCTCATAACCCGAGCAATCATTGATTCCCATCGGGTAATTTCCCAAATGACTCTTGTCAGTCCCTTGGTGGGACCATTCCTCTGAGCCATCTCTCTTTCCTTTCTAGTAGCCACCAAACAATCCCTCATATTAAGCCCAATATCACCACACTTATAGCAACCTTTCTTACCAGTTATGACTTCCCTTGATGATGCCTATCACATTTTTGACAAAGAGAAAAGCGGCGTCTTTCCTTGATGAACTTGGGCGCCAAAGCATTAGTAGAGGGTGAAGCACCATTAGTATGGGCCTTCTCAGCCTCCTTTATATGCTCCTTATCATTGGGGTCTAGGGGAGCAACCCTTCTAGGATCGAATTAAGCAGTCATTACTAGAGCCAACACCTAAATGGCAGTATGAAACTCTACATTAGTCACTTGGTCGGCTAGAGGATAATTTAAGGCTTGAGGGACCGAAAGAGCTTAATCCTTATTGACATCATTCACTTTGCATGGGTGTTATTTTAGGAGGCATTGTCTGAATATCACAAAGAAGAATTGTTAGAGAGAAGAAGACTTAGAGCACACCCTATGTCACGACATAGATTATGAAAAAAGTACAAATATTTCCTAAATGCTTCATAGCCTCCTACTGATGTTGCTCAAGCCACACATTATTTTTTAAGTAAAGCAGTCATTGTCAAATAATTAACCTAACAGAAGTTAGGGTGGATCCCTCAGGGAATATGGTAGACTCAAGAATTAATTCAATGTAAATCGGGAATGATTAACCTACTTATCTCCCAGGAAAGAGAGATTTTGTAAAGTAAAATTAACTAAACTAAGTGAATGAAGGTGATGAGAAATCAGTAGAAGAGCTAACTAGGGTGATGTGTTCCCTATCTCCCTAACTGGGTATTATCGGATAAATACAACCTTTTCCAGTGTGTAGGTGTAGGACAGTAAGTTAGGTTCACATAAACCTTTGATCTAGTGAATAGGTAAATTTTATCTCGTAACTTGATCCATCTCTGTGATGAGGCATTACTAACCCTTACTTTTATCACAGTACAACCTCCCCTTGATTCGGTTTGATTGATTAGATGAGAACATCTCAATTAAATCCTGTAATTACCTCTTTTCCTATTCATTACTTCCTTGATCCAACAAGTAACACTAGGTGAGTTCTAACATAGTCCTCCATTAAAAATATTTAAAGTGAAGAGGATTAATTAATACAACCTAACACACCTTTCAAGACTTACAAAATATCATATTTTACCTAATTAGTATGTCATAGTTCCCATAACCCTAATTATAGATTTAGCTATGCAAGATCAGTATAAATGCAGAAGTGATGATTGAGAACTTACACAGATGAATTAAGAATATAAAATCCAACTCTTCAATTAGAATCACAAGATTGAATAAATAACATACACTAATATTTTTCTCTCAGAATATGATAAATCCTAAGTGTATCCTCTAAAATCTTGTTCAAACTTCGTGACTGTTGGAAAGTTAATAAAAAATAACCTAAAAACCTATTTATAATGTGTAAAATACAAAACCAAAATGAAATAGGAAAACTATGTCGACACCATCTACAGACAGGTTCACGACTCGTGCTTCACTCTATGGCTCGTACATCGGGGTTTCATAAATTGCAACTGAAATCTGGAGGCTACTTTTACGAGACTTGTCCAGGGGCCATGTAAGATTCTATAGCCCTTGAGAGGTTTCATCTAATGACTTTTCAGAACTTCTCCACTTTTTGATCCTCAGGACACGAACATACTCTATGACTCGTGGATCATTCTATGACTCATCTACTTCCCACATAGAGTTTATTTTAGAAATTCATCCTTCACTAGAATTTGACACGAGACCCCTTCTATGTCTCATGAACCTTTTCACGACCCGTAAAGAGTTTCGTGGATAACCAAATTTTGCTATTTCAACCCACTTTGTCCAAAATCCATGCCAACACTGAAATTTTGCAAAACAAATACAAAACATAATTAAACCTCTAAGTTTTAAGCATCAAAAGTGTTGCATTTTGGAAGCACATCAACACCCTTAACTTAAAATTGTTGCTTGTCCTCAAGCGACAGACTCAATCTAGATAAGTAGCACAGAGACACACAAACCTCAACCCAATGGCACAAACTATATCAAAATCTAACACAGATACCCACATTTTTTTTCAAATACACATCAGATAGCTATCCAACAAACCAATGCAGACCGATACATCTAACAGTGCAACAATGATAAGTTATGCAACCATAAATAAGCAACAATCACTAACTTAGTCAGAAATCAATAATGCAATGCAAGTGCTTCATAAAACAAGTCTCATTCCTCACTTAGAATGATATTTTCAAATTCAATACTTGGGACAATACTATAACACTCACTCTCACAAATGACTTTCAAATACTGTGACTAATACCATAGGTTTGCCCGTATACTCATGACTAACACCTTAAACTAGTTGGACTAGGATCATTTTGGGACTTTCCAGGCTTGTAACGTAGGCTCAGGGGGCTTTGGTATGATACTTTAGGAATATAGTGATTAATGGACTTCCTTGACACTGCATTTTTCTACACTTTTTCTCTACCAACCCATATTTTCCTTTATTCCCTCTTTTTCTCCCATTCTGAACCTTTTAGGGTGCTTTAGACTCAAATTTGTTTCTTGCACAGTGCCTTTATTTTTTCACGATCTTTGTCTATCTAACACACTGATTAGGCACTTCTCTCCCTTTTTCCTTGCACCCTTTTCAAACATTTTCTTCCCCTTTTTTTATCACTAATTTTTCTCTCATTTTATAATTTTCCTCACACTAGCCACCCTCAACCTAGACTTTTTCCCTGAGTTGAGGTGCATAATATCCATCCTCGGAACAAGGGCCACTTTTGGATAGCCACCCTCAACTTAGGCTTTTGGCCTCTGTCGATGTGCACTATGTTCAAGGGAGGACCAGGGCCAAGTTTTGAACTTATCATTTATCAAGGTAGGGTTACTTGCATATTTACAAAGAAAGAGGATAATTTTAGGCTCAAACACAGGGATCAAGGGATATATAGCACATTTAGTTGGTTATTTCAGGCTAAGTGGACTTGTTAAGAACAACGACCTAAGATCCTTTCCTAACCCACTAATTTACAGTATAATTCAGAGTAACAGGGAAAGTTTTACATTGAAACACAGTACTGAATCATACAACTAAGCTCACTCACACATGGAACTACTTACATGTTAATACAGACTATCAAATCATGTTTTTATCACAATTTAGCTCAACTTATCAGAACAAGCACCGTCAAACAACTAATCATGCAAGGTTGCTATCAAAATTAACTAATCAGAAAATTTGGTGGGTATCAATTTTCAACAAAAACATAACTATGCCATGGATATAAGTATTGTATGCTGCTAATACTACCTGAACATCCTAAACATACCAGTTCAACAGAAAAATAAATATCCATAGGGAAAAAGAACACAGACAAGAAAATCCTTTGGATTAAAAATTAGGATAGTTATAGGCCAAGGCTACTCAGACTTCACTGAGGCCTATAATTACCCACACCCTATCAAAAAAGTTGTGCATTGTCCCCAATGTACACAAAATAATATATGGAAAGAACAAGGGTCAAAAGAAAACATAGCTGGGCTCCTAAGCACCTCTCTAAATTTGGGTTGCCGCGCCTGATTTATTGTCGTGGCATGACTTAGATACTTGATTACTCAGACTTCATCAAGTGCCCATGCTTCCACTATCTGTTCATAGCCTGGGATGCTATCACTTTCAAAGTTAATCAGTACCGCCTCTAAAGTGTTGACACCCCACATTTCTTCAATTGGAACTTTCGTTTCCTCCTTATCTTCAGCATGGTTCTGGTCGTCTTGAACTATCCTCAGCTATAATTAAGTCCTAAAATAAACAAAAATAACAAAGAGACGTAATATAAGAGAGATAAGAGCTAATCCCCCAAAATTACTTGAATTAACCAAGTCTAGTCGTATTCCTGGCAACAATACCAAAATACTTGATGTCACTCAAGACACACCTTATTTTTAAGGTAAAGCGGTTACTATCAAGTAATTAACCTAACCGAGGTTAGGGTCGATCCCTCAGGGAATATGGTAGACTCAAAAATTAATTCAATGTAAGTCGGGAATGATTAACCTAGTTAATTCGTCATGGTTCCCACAACCCTACTTGTGAATTTAGCTATGCATGATCAATATAAATGCAGAAATTATGAAGTAGAGTAACATAATTGAGCACTTACACAGATGAATTAATAATATGAAATCTAACTCTTCAATTAGAACCACAAGGTTGAATAAAGAATACATACTAATATTTTTTCTCTCAGAATATGATAAATCCTAAGTGTATCCTCTAAAACCTTGTTCAAACTTCATGACTGCCGGAAACTTAATGCAAAATAACTTAAAAACCTATTTATAATGGGTAAAATACAAAACCAAAATGAAATAGGAAACATGTGTTGGCACCATCTACGGACAGGTTCACGACTCAGATTTCACTCTACGACTCGTACATCGGGGTTTCATGAATTCCAACTAAAATTGGGAGGCTGCTTGTGCTAGACCAATCCATGGGCTGTGTAAGATTCTACAGCTCGTGAGAGGTTTCGTCTGATGACTTTTCAGAACTTCTCCACTTTCTGATCCTCAGGGCATGAACATACTCTACGACTCGTGGATCATTCTACGACTTGTCTGCTTTCCTCGTAGAGTTTACTTCAAAAATTCACCCTTCACTAGAATTTGACACGAGACCCCTTCTACAGCTCATGAACCTTTCTACAACCCGTAAAAGGTTCTGTGGATCATCAAATTCTGTTGTTTCTTCCCACTTTATCCAAAAATCATGCCAACATTGAAATCCTGCAAAACAAATACAAAACACAATCAAACCTACTAACATCGCTTTGACAACACACAAAATTTCAAGTTTTAAGCATCAAAAGTGTTGCATTTCAGCAACACATTACCTACTTATAGATGTAGTACACTTCACACCCATGAATAAGACTCTACTTGGTGCGGTATGTTGGAATTCCTAGGATAATTCAAACCTTGTGCTCTAATTCCAAGTTTTTCATGACCCAAACAAGGTCCTAGGTGTCCCATGGTGATTAGGATTCCCGAGAAAACTCCAACCAAGCCTCTTAGCATATCATAAGAATTCATAAAGGCAAATAAAATATCATCACAATCTATAAGGGGATAGGGATTAGGCCTCATCTCAATCATCATAGGAGTAAGAAAGCAAACCTTATCCAAAATGAAAAGACAACATAAACTCATACATCTAAACATGTCTTTATTATTCAACATAGATGGGGGCTTAAGACAAGTTCATAGCTCACCCATATTCAAAAGAAAGATAAGATATAGTCCCAACATCAAATAAAACTAGAAGAAACAAGAGTCATGAAAGGTTTGTCCTCAGACCACGAGGACTCACCAATCAATCAATCTTCAATGAAACTGCCTACTAACCACGAGAATGAGATGGAGCGTCTGTTCCTACATTATGAAATAATATAGACAAGAAGTATGTGTCAGTATGTTTAAAGGTACTAAGTATGTAAGTAATGCAATGCATGATAAATCATAATTTACAAGTGATCATTTCAAATAGCATAATAAAAGAGTAATAACATCATAAGTGAAAATGGGCAAAAGTGAATGCACAATAAATCATAAGGATGTCATGTAAGAATAAAGATTACACATACTCAAGTAAATTATCATAGAAAAATATACATATGTGGGATATAACCATAATTGACAATAAGACCATGTGAGATATAACATGGAATCCTAGTGTCTTCCCATACAACCTAAAAAAGAGAATCTACTTGCTAAGGTAGACTCTATATTGTAAAAACAAGTGTCATGAGTTATATGAATTCACTAGCAAAATCATATTGGAAGCATAAATCTACGGTGGTACATAGTTATGAGACTAGAAGCTTTATATAAGGACCCTATAAATTGAGCTCCCACCTCAAATCCTAATTCGATGCTAAGTCAAATTTCAAGAAATACATATCATAGGCATAAAACATACTTGTTGTTGACACCCAATTTTGATCCATCATTTTAAAAATTCATATTTTTGTGTTATTATTGTTTAAATAGTTTAAAATATATTTTTTTTGATAATTTTAGATTAATTTTTGGGTAATTACTCACATTTTTAAATTTGTAGAATTTTAATAAGTTTGATTTTATACTTTTTACGTGGTCTAATAATCTATTTATTTATTTATTATTATTGTTATTATTTTTACACAGATAAATTATACGCAGATATAAATTTGGCACCTATGTTCAGCCCATTAGGTTTCGAAAAGTATATAACTTGCCATAATTGTGTAGAATATGCATGTTAATTTGAGAAGAAATCCTAAAAAAAAAATATTTTCTCTTTCTTTCCCATTTTTCCGGCAGTCGCAACCCTCGTCGAAATTCGGTGAACCCATCAACCCTCGCTGGAATCCAGCGAAAACCCCTTACTCCTCATCTCCCTCCTCCTCTCTTCCTTAATCGTCCCCAAACAACCAGTAATACGTCGTGACCCTTTCACCATTGCTGCTCTGTCAGAAAATTCCATTTTCGCTACCTTCTTCCACCTGAAACAACCTCTCTCTCGCCACCATTTCTGCCGACAACAAGCTCAACAACAATAGCAAAATCATCCGCACCCCAGCAGCTCGAAACCCCATCACCGTCAACCCCATCGGCGCCACCCCTTAACCCGTCGGCATCTCCTTTCTCCCGGCGATGACTCGCCATGAAATACACCCTTTTTCTCCTCCATTTCTGACCACCACCTCCCTCGTTTTTCCCCCTCATCTCCTCCAAAATTGCCCTATTTTATATCCCTTTTGCTCCGTCCAAAACACCACCCAAACCCGATGCCCAAACCACGTCCAGCAATCCCGAACCAACAGTACGCCGGCGACCCCTTTTCTCTCCACCCCTCTCCTTTTCTTTCTTCCCCCACTGTATCAAACCCCTGCAATCAATCGAAAAGCAACCAAAATTTTTCATCTCCGGCGAACAACAAGCTCAAAGCTCTGACGAACAACAAAAACAACTTTATCCCCAGAAGGCGCTGTTATACGGAAAAATGACTTTGTTTCGAAAAATTCGATTAATGACCCAATTAATTTAAGTAACAACCGAATTTTCA